>PVJI01003308.1:0-126634 GCA_004026765.1 Micronycteris hirsuta
CCCCCTCCCTCCCCCCTTGCTCCCTCCCTCCCAGCGCAGTCCGATGTGACCTTGACTTACCTTTCCTGCTGCTGCGCTGGGTGCCCGGGGCCTGCAGGGCCCTGTCTCACTACGGGTTTACTTCACTGCCTTCCGCCAGCTCTTAGCAAGGGTTCTGGCACTCAGGAAGTAAGTGTTTTCAGAATACTGGGAAAAATATACATAAAATAATAGAGCATCATTGTTTTGACTTAATATTCTCCTGAGTTTTTCAGAATAAATTACATATTTTATTGAAAATGTTTGAAAATTTGGGACACAGGCTATTTCTTAAGCCAGCCAAATTGACAGATGTTTTGTTAAGGAAAGGCTGTGTGTGTGTGTGTGTGTGTGTGTGTGTGTGTGCGCGCGCACACGTGTGAGAGAGAGAGAGAGAAAGGGGGGGTGTGAGGAGGGAAGGAGGGAAAGAGAAAGAGAGGATGGGGGTGCATGTGTGGGGTGTGCGTGCCCGCACTTTTGTGTGATGTGACGTGTGTGCCTGCGTGCCTCTGGGTTTGGGATTGTCCCTGCAGTGACGAGAGTAACAAGCCATTTCCTGCAGAGCTTTTCAGATAGTCCTTATGTAGGGGAGCTGGTCATTTTGCCACACGTGGAAAGGTCACCAGTTTTTCTCCCTTGTCATCTGGTACCTGGAGATGTGCATTAGGCAGGGGGCGTCATGAACGAAATACGTGGGAGGCTTAACATCGCAGGCGCTTGCTTTGTGTTCCTGGAGACCTCCGTGGCGCTGAACTGAGACGTGAGCATGTGAGGCCTGTTTGCTGGAGTGACTTGTGCCCTCCGGGGTGGGTCACGGCCAGAGAGACCGGGGCGTGGTAGGGACAGGCAGGTCCAGAGGACATTTGCTGCGGGCCTCGTGTGCTCTGGCACTCACGTTTGTGTGCCGTTGAAGTTGCTCCTGCGGTCCCGGGAAGTCGGCCAGCCACGGGCGTCCCCGCTGTGCAGGCGAGGGGCACGGGGCTCGGAAACAGAAACTTGGAGCTGCCGGTTCATACCCCGTTTTCGCGATTCTCCTCGTTTAAGGGAGCTTCTGCTATTAATTTTATGCTTGGTTTTTGCTTGTTAGTTTCAGGTTGTTGCTTGATAAGCAAGTTCCCTGTTTGGTTTTTCAGATTACTGGATAGACCTTCATGTTATGTGAACTCTTCAAAGAGGAAAACTACCGTCAGATTAGAACTGAGTCGTCAGTTTGTCACGCCAGGTCCGAACTGGCCCTGTGTCCTTCTTTAGAACAGGAGACTCTGGCTCCGGCTTACACATTTGAGAAAGTCGCACCATAGTTGAGTGCAGATACCTACAAAATACTTAAAAACCAAATCCTTTCGTGGTTCATGTGACTATTCTTAACTTCAAAGGCACACGGTCACAGCACTGCTTGAGAAGCACTTGACTGTGTCACTTCCTGACAGAGCTCTGGTGGGCTCCTGGGGTGGTGGGCGGTGGTGGGCCGCTGTCAGGCCACGCTGGTGGGTGGGCGGGGCAGGAGTCTCCTCCTGCTGTGTGATGAGTGACTCATTAATGAGTTAATGAGGTTGGCAGCCAGCCGGTGTGCCCATGGGCGCTCTGCCCTTGGTAAATTCTCCTCTCCTTAGAGGCCACAGCCACTTCCCAGGGCCTGTTCCAAGGGCCTGCGTGACCCTGCACTGAGCTGGCTGGTACCTCCTCTTTGCTTCGCAGGGCCTTCTACCTGGGGGACCTGTCTCTGCCTCTCCAACTGATGAGTTCCCTTGGAAATGTCAGCCCTGTGCATCCGTTCTGGGCCCACCTGTCTGTTCCCGCAGCACTGTGAGCAGAATTCTCTCCGTGCGTTAGAGGAGGTCACGTGTCGGTCAGCCTCGTGGGAGGGGAGTGCTCCGTGACCGCGCCCGGCTAACTGGACAGAGGCTGGCCGCGGTCACCACCCTCTCTCTGGCACTGTGACCGATTGCTGGAGGCCCCGCACTGGCACAGTGCCAGGTCCCAGGCAGGTGCATTTGGTCCTCAGAACCTTGCGGGCAGACTGGGTTCCATTTTACAGGTAAGCAGCACCCATCACGCACCTCTTAAGGATTTTGCAGGACGTGGCGGGGCCATTCAGCAGTCACCCCAGCAGTCTTGTGAAGAATCCCAGAATCACGTTTCAGAGACCTAGGTTTACCTGGAGTGCATGCTCTTTGGTGGGGTCTCTCGCGCTGCCTCCAGTTTTCAGGTGGGTGACTGCCCTTCGGCGAGGGCTGCGCCCCTTCTCGAGGGTTCAGCAGGGATCAGCCAGACCCTGAGGGAGGGAAGAGCCTAGGAGACGCCCCAGCTCCAAGCAGGAAAGAGGCAGGGGGGAACTGCCCACAGAGGCCCTTTGTGTGACAGGAAACCCTGCTTCTTGAAGGGGCTGCCTCAGAGCGGAGGGTGAAGGAAGCTGGAGTGGCTGACCTGGGGCCACTCTGACTCACGCGTGCTGTTAATAATGCCCTTTGTCGGATCCCGGGAGCCTGCCCCAGCGGGCCTGGGAGGGGACCTCCTGGCCGCCCGCTCCCAGGGGTCAGTGCTTCTCCCATCTCGTCTGCTCGTGTTGAATGCCGCTGTTTTCTTGCCCGAACAAAGGACAGCCTCCTGACCCATTCTTTAGTTTTCCTTCTGCTTTTGCCAGAGAATCTTCCTGTCTCATCTGGGCCTCTGGGACTTTTCTTTTTTTAGGCTTCAAGTGTGTCTGTCCAGTTGGAAAACTTGCAGCTCAGGGAAGAAGCATCCCGCTGGGTGAGTGCTGCTCACTGAGAAAAGGAATCTTCAGGAAGTGTCTGGTGTAGCTTAATAGCAGGTGGTGGTGGAGACGCCCCTAGAACTCAGCAGCAAAGGCGAAATGAAGGTGCCTGAACCGACAGCCCGGTTCCCTGTGGCTTCATCATACGCGTCTCTCGTATCTGTGGCCGCCAGTCCCTGGTTAGGTGCTGTGGGTAGGGTGTCAGGAGATCCTGGGGCTGGGGGGTGGCGGTGGCGATGAGCTGACCTGTCCTCCTGTGCTCTCCGGCCCTGACCACCAGCTGGGTGTGAGAGGGGGCGGTGGCTTCCAGCAGAGAGGGAGTGTGTGTGCACTGCTTGTGTGAAGGGGGATTCTAAGGTTAAGTTGGAATGACACGGCTGCTGTCCCTGGCAGGCAGCTTACGTGTTGTGGCAGAACTGAGGCCCTTCCTGGTCGACAGGGTGGCCAGTCAGTGCACGTGCGTCCTGTAGAGCCAGAGCGCGAGTCGTCATTGGATGTGGCCACCTGGGGGTCCGCGCAGGACCCTCCGTCTGTGGGACGGAAGAGGCCAGCTCCGCTGGATGCGTCTCGTCATGGCCGATCCACACTTTCTTCAGACTCTGGTCACCTGGGGTCGGATCCCCGTCCGTATTTAGAATGGTCAAAGTCAGAAGTGCGGAGACCCTTTTCCCGCAGCCCACCCCCAGCGTTGCAGAGTTGCAGAGAGGGGGAAGCGAGGGTTGGGGTGGGGGCGGTGCGAGCAGGGCCAGGCCCATTTGTGTGAGGGCTCCGTGCAGACTGCCGTGAGCACCAGGGCACGTGGAGCGCGGTGGCGTGCGGTGCATTATTGCCGTCACTGAGTCAGGCGCCGGTGGGGCCCATGGTGTGCGCTCGGCTCCAGCGGGGGGGACACGCAGGCAGTGCGTCCTCCCTCCGCCCCGCCCAGCGCCGGGCTGTGTCTTTCTCCAGTCAGCCCCTTGGCCTGCGGTGGGCTTGGGCCCTTGGGGTTTTGGAGGCCTCACTCTGGATGAACTTAGATATATTGCCTTGTGCTCACACTCAGTTTAAAGGTTTTTTAATATCATAAAACTAATTGAAAGGATTTTTTTACTTTTGCTTTTGAAACTACTTGGCGACAAGAAATTAGTTCTTCTTCCTCACACGTGTGTGTGCGCTCGCTCAGAGGGCACACACAAGTATGAAGCCGCGGAGGCGACAGGAGGGTGGGACTTGTGTGGAGGGCACTGAAGGTCGTGACCCGGGGCCGGAGCCGGCACAGTGTGACGGGGTGTTGAGGGGAGAGGCTGGAGGGGCCAGGGGCTGGAACTGGGAAGCCCTGCTGGCAGCGGTAAGAGATCTTGGAGGGATTTCAAGTGGGAGCACAACTCGATTTCTGAAAGACACACTGACCACCGTGGTTGCATCATGGAGAATGGAAGGAAGGGAGACCAGCTTGGTGGCTGGGGACCAGTCAGGCCATTAGTGATCCGGGCAAAAGAAGGTGGCGACCCGAACAAAGGTAGCCATTGCTGTGAGGACGAGCGAAGGGGGAGGACTCGGGGCTGTGGAAGAGCCAGCGTCGTCGGGTCTTGGAAACTGACCGACTGCGGTGCGTTGGGTGTGTGGCTGGGTGCATGGTGGGACCCTTCCTGCGTGGGAAACCCAAGGACGGCAGTGGGCCCGCGGAGGGTAGGAAGTGGTTTGCAGGGACTGCGTTGTGGCCAAGTAGAGGTGTCCAGTAGGCAGTCAGATGCGTGGGACTGGAGTTCACGGGAGGGAGCTGGGCCACAGGAGCCAGTCGGTGGTTGTGAGGTTTAGGGGTTTGCCGAGAGGCAGCAGAAGGGCTCGCTGAGGCAGAGTGGCAGCGGGAGGGTTGGGCCGGGACAGAACCCCGAGGAACCCCAGCCTCCCAGGCCTGGGCCGAAGAGGAGGAGGAAGGCCAGGAGACGCAGCTCGGAGATGGCAGGGCTGTGGCTGGCGGGGGCGTGGGGCATGCAGGAGAGGCGGTGGGAAGGCCTGAAGCTGCCTTTCGGTTTAGCACCGGGGAGCCTGGGGCGCATCTGCAGCCTGACACCAGGGAGGTCTTGGCTTTCTAGTCTGAGCAGTTTCACTGGGAAGACGGGAGCGGAAGCAGTGGGCTGAGGAACGAACGGGCAGGGTGAGAACTGCAGCGCTTGGGAGTGGGTAGCTCTCGTAAGAAGCTTGGCTGTGACGGGGAAGGGGTGAGCAGTCCAGGCTGAAGCCGCAGAGAAAGGGGTTGGCGGGTGGAGACGGGTCCTGCGGCCGTGAGAAGAGTGGAGTGAGGGGGCAGCCTCAGACAGGAGCGTACGTGGAGGGGCCAGCCGTGGGTGGACGTGTTTTCGAGTCATAGCAAGACCTGGAGGGGCTTCCGACTGTTGGCTGGTCCCTGTTCTATGAGGTGGGACGTGCCATCCGCTGAGAGGGAGAGGAAGGGAGGTGGCCAGGGCGAAGGCCTGCAGGACGTCACCGTGGGAGACGGAGGCAGTGAGGGGGACGCCTGAGGGGGCGCGAGTCCCCCCAGCCCCAGCCCCCAGCCTGTGACTGCGAGGAGGCCGAGGCCAGCGGGAGCGGGAGAGGTGGCGTTTCCTCCAGGGAGGCAGGTGCGAGGAGGGTTTGTCTGAGGAAAGACAGCGCAGTATTACTGCTGTTTAAGCTTCCGGCGCACCTCCTCCATGGGTGGGGCTGTTAGCCGAAGGAAGGCACCTGGGTTTTACACTTGGGGAAGACGGTTCTGTGCCCGCAAACAGGAGTCAGTTGAGAAGGTGTCAGGTGTCTGGGCGATGAAATCTTCGCTGTGTGGCCGCCACTCCTCCAGCGCTTGGGCACGGCCTCATGGGGGCCTGGTCCCGCTTCTGCCTCTGCCTGACACCGACAGGTGGCCTGCCAGCTTCTCCTGGGACTTCGGGGACCCCGCCAGCGGAGGACTCCTTCCCAGTGTTGGAGAGCTGGGGTTTCCGTGAGCGTTTCTCTGTGCGAAGCCGTGCGTGACCCACCCGTTCACTCCCCGGAACGTGAATCCGGCTCTGTCGTGTGGAAGACAGATGTCCCGTTCCCTGTGGTAAATACGTGCTTCGTAAAGTGGACGCACTGCCGCCATCGCACAGAAGCAAGGCTGAGGACACTCGCCCCTCACGACAGTCTCCTCTGTCCCTGTCCGCCGCCCCCAGAACTTGGTCATCTGTTGTTTCAGACATTCAGTCACTTGGCAAATCTGTGCGTCCACCTCCCCGGGGCTACAAGTGAGAATGCACAGCCCTTGCCTTCCACGTTTGTGCGCGTCCTGAATGTCGGTGCTGTTCTCTCTGCTCCCACCCCGTTTCGAGTGTCACACGGCCACCTGCTCATGCCCCACGATGGCTGCGTGGTGTCCCCGCTGTCAAGCCTCCACCATTTTCTCTGTTGGTGGCGGTCGACTTGCCTCCGGTCTCTGCTGTTATAAATATTACCGAGAGGAACATTTTGTCCAAGCTATTTTTCTCTGAGTTCCTTTGCTTGAGGCATATTCCCAGAGCGGGACTGCAGGTCAGAGGTTGGTAACTGCTGTCTGCCTTGTTCTGTGTTTCCAGATTTTTCCATGAAGCCTATTGGCAACGGAAGAGTACATTCCTATTTTCCTATAGCCCCACTGTAACTGGCATCGTCATTTTAATTTTTCTTATTTTTATAAGTTATTTCCATTTTTAAAGGGAGTTAATGAGCTCTTTTCCCCACACAGTGATTTGCTGGGGTAGACTTGGCTAGGTTACGCTGCAGTAACAAGTAAACCCCAAATCCCAGAGGCTTAACCTAAAAAAAGCGCCTCTTGCTCACTGTGCATGTCCCTTGTGGGGCACTGGGTGTGGTCCCACACAGTCACTCTGGGGCCAGGCTGGTCAAGGAGACTCTGTTGTCCTGTAGCTGCAGCGTGAGGGTGACAGGCAGCAAGGGGAGGGCTGGGGACTTTGCCAGGCTTCTCGCTGGTTACGTGGCCTGGGGTAGCAAGTGGAACTTCAGGGAGCGTTCCCGCCTGTGCCGCAGCTGTCTTTTCTCCTGCGTGCTCCTCTGTGGCGGCTTCCTTGTGCGGTGCACTTGGGTGTTCCCTCTTCATATCAGCCTGTACAGTATTTTAGAGATAAGATTTTATCAGTTGTGTTGAATCCATTTTCTTTGCTTTCCACATGCCATTTTATCATGCAGAGGTTTAAATAATTACGTACGTTTTGGGCCCATCCATCATATTTTCTCGTATCTTGTCTTTCTTTTTTTTTTCTAATGATCTCTGCCTTTTTATTGGCCTCCTGCCCCCAAGGGGTGTCCCACTTTTGCCGCCTTAACACCTCCAAACTTCAGTGTTGTTGACCTCAGACACCACTTTGCTGTCCACAGTCCTGCGGGGGTGGGGGGGGTGGCCTTTTGGGTAGAGGGTATGGAGTTGTGTGTCACCAAGATCGAAGTTCTCCCTTTCTTCTAGCAGGCGGTGTGGGCAGTGATCTCAGCCTCCAGCTTGACCTTGATATCCAGTCAGGCCTCATGCTCCTGGGCCAGGCGCTGCCCCTTTGCCCAGGTCTGGGCCAGCCCTGACTCCCGTGCAGCAGGACCTCATTGAGCTGTGCCACCTGCCTGGCATGGCGCATCTCCACTCCCTCACGCTGCTGTTCAAACTGCCCTGCAGGTTGCTCATCGGTCCATGTCCATCTCCAAGGACTGGCCCGTGCATCTCAGCTCCATGAGTGTCATCTTGGTGGTCTGTGATAACACTCACAGACCACTGTGGTGCTCTCCTCAATCTGGTGGAACCAGTACTTGTCTAGCTCCTCTCGGTTCTTCTGAGCCGGCTGGTCATGCTAGGCTCGGATGTCCTCCATAATCTTGCCAAGGTCCTGAGATTTGGGGGCGTCCAACTCCATGGTAAGCGCAGCGCTGGCGGTCTGGCTTTGTGGTCCCGTTGCTTCCTCCTCATGGTTTTTCTTCGTGAAGAGCAGCTTCTCCTTGAGAGCCTCGGTCTCCAGCTGCAGCCGAGTGGTATTGGTGTCATCAGTGACCTTTTAGAGCCCATTGATGTCACCCTCCACAGACGGGTGCATGGCCAGCTCCGTCTCATGCTTCACTCTGAAGTCAGCAGCAGCATGACGGGCACCGTCACTCTGCAGAGCGACGCGGGCATTGTCCACAGGACTGGCCGAGACCGGAGCCCTGAGGTCCGCGACAGCCTTGAAGCAGTGAATGCCCCGGTCTCTGTCCTGGGGCCTGTTCTCCAGGTGTTTCTGCAGTTTGCTCTCCAGTCTCTGATTATCAGCTCCTCACCCTCTCCATGCAGGCGGTCATTCAGGCATTGCCTAGTCTCCTCGCTCTGGATGCCCCCATGTGCCCGCCAGAGCCCCAGCCGCCCGGACACCGATGGAGCGGGACACGGAGATGCGGGAGCCTGAGCCCCCAGTGCCTGCATAGACGCTGGCATGCTGCTGGCTGGGTGGGCCTGGCAGCTGGGCAACTGTGTAGAGCCCGGGGGCCGGTATGTGTGGAGAAGCTGGAGCGGGGCTGCAGTCACGTCATTTGGGGAGAAAGGCGAGAGGCCGAGATTCCCATTCCAGCAGCCTCTTTTGTTTAACACCGTAATTTATTATCTTGTCTCGGAGCCAGAGAAGAAGCTATTTTCTTTGAATCGCTTAAAATAGAGTTTTATTTGGCTCTGTCTGACACTTCAAACTAATTCAAATATATAATGTACTGTCAAGTGGTTTTCATCTAAGTTAACTTCCGTCCTTGGTGTGATACCTGTTTGTTCTGTGACATTAAAAGCCCAAGCACACCCCTTCAGCGCAACACCCCTGCGTGATGAGCGCACCGCACACGGTAGGAGCTTTCTCGACCTGATGGAGCGCGTGCGTGAAAACCCACGGAGCTGGGGGCGAGAGGGACGGACTGGAAGGACAGGGCTGCTCTCGCCGTTCGCACTCGCAGGGCCCTGGTGGGTCCAGCTGGGCAGTGAGGCCAGAAGGAGAAGTGAAAGGCACGCAAGTCAGAACGGAAAAGGAAAACCACCTCCGCGCACAGGTGACGTGCTCCTGTATGTAAAAGTCCTAAGGAACCCACTAACAAACTATTAGGACTAATATACGGGTTCAGCAGGTCTGCACAGTACAGATCAGTATTGAAATATATGGTATTTCCGTAAGCTAGCAATGACTAATCCAAAAATTAAACTAAGAAAGCATTCCATTTACAATAGCGTGAAAAAGAATAAAATATTTAGGACTGAACTTAACAAATGAAGAGTTGTGCACTGAAAGCTGTGCAGCATCGTTGAAAGAAGTTAAAGGCGACCTCAGTGAATGGGAGGCTGTCCCACATCCATGAATGGGACACCTACCGTTGTCACAACGGCGACACTCCCCGCTGCTTTACAGATTCATTGCCACCCCTGTCAAAAGCCCAGTTGACTTCTTTTCATAGGAGTCAACCAGCTGATTCTAAAATTCACGTGGAAATGCAAGGTATCCAGAATAGTCGGGACAATTTTGAAAAAGCCAAACAAAATCAGAGCACTCACTCTTCCCAATTTCAAAAAGTCCCCCACACCCACAAGTGTTCCTGACAGTGTGGTGTTGGCGTGAGGGTAGAGCGGTGGATAGAATCCAGAGAACAGGACAAACCCCTACCCTTATGGTCACTCGACTTCGGGCATGAGTGCCAAGCTGCTTCAGTGAGCGAAAGAACGGTTTCTTGCGCAGTCGGCGCTGGGACCACTCGAGATCTACACGTGAAGGGATGAGCTGGGACCTCCGCCTCACACCACTTACACACCCGGCTCCCCAGGAACCCGAGACCTGGATGTGAGAGCCGGGTCTGTGAAACCCGTAGAGGGCAGCAGGCGTACGTCTTCAACGCCTTGGGTTAGACAGTGATTTCTCAGCTACGGCACCAGAACAGACAACAAAAGGAAAGATGGATAACTTGGACTTTATAAAAATTCATACTTTTGTACTCGAAAAGATGCTACAGGATTGTAGGAAGACAGCTCCCAGCACCGGCAGTTGGAGGAGGTGTGGGCAGTGGGGTTGCCAGCGAGGGGAGGGCCTGCGAACTGGGAGGAGCAGGGACTGGCAGGCGCCCATCTCCAGGCCAGGCTAGTCTCCTTGTCCCCAGGGCAGGTCTCACATTCTGGTGGCACTGCTTCCTGACCCGCTGACCTCGTGACTGGGCCTCTTTCCCCCTCCCCTCCCAGCGCCACGAAAGGAGGGCTGGATGTTGAAGGGGAAGTGTGGACGGCTGCGGAAGGCGGGCCCTCTGCGTGCAGCCAATGAGAGCCCGCAGTCGCGGCGTGAGTCAGTCAGCAAACCCACACTGACGTTCTGCTCTGCGCGCTGCATGCGCGCAGCTCCAAGGTTCCCGGGGAGATGACACGCGCTTGCTCTTGAGCAGCTCAGGGTCTGACTGTTAACTCCGCTGCGCACTTCTCTCCTTTCATTGCACAGAATATACAAACCTATTGTTGGAGTAAAATGCCCTCTTAATTACCAAGTGAAGAAGGAAACTGAGTCTTTACGACAGCATGGTTTCTTTCCATTTCATTTCACTTTTTATTCTTTAATGGCTAGCTATGTAATAGTAATAATAATAATAATAATAGTAATAACGGATAGCATTTGTTAGGCTGATCACAGCATCGTCCTGCTGGAGCCTCACCGTCACCACCATCCCGCAGCAGGCTGTGCTGATGCAGTGGGCCAGCTTCAGAAACCTGATCATTGTGGCTGGTGCTGGGGGACGTTCCCGTCTTCAACAGCTTGTGGAAGGCCTGATATGTGCGACGACTTGATCTTGTGCGCTGTGAGCTTCCACATCTGGACCATAGTAGGTGTGCAGGATAAGTGAATGAGGGAATGAGGGAATGACTGGAGGGACTGACCACAAGACGCAGTGACACGGTTTGCACAGCGATTTAGGGAATGCCCGTCTTTTAGTAGGCGGGGAGACCGCGGCTGGTGGGCAAGTGGTGTGTGCAGGTCAATGCCAGAGGGAGCACTAGAATCCAAGTCTCCCGGCTCCATCATCCCAGCCCAACCCTGGAAGCAAAGATGGCCCTAGTTCTCATAAAATATTGTCCTGTGGGAGCATGTTTCATCCCCACTGTGGGGCTGGCCTCTCCTAGGGGCTGTGGGGGGAGTTAGACTACCAGAGTTAGACTACTTGCTCAGCTAGGCCTGCTCTCAATAATTTTTCTTTTAAATCTTGGTACTCTTCCTGTACATTTTCTTGCACTGTTGTTTGCATTCTCACAAGAATATCAGCTTGGAAAATTGTCATTTTTGTCCTTTTTAAAGTAAGTTTTTCTATTTTTAAACCTGCGGAGCATCAAGTCAATATTTAGCTAAAGGAAATCTTCAGCCGGAGTCCCCACGTTCCCAGGGTGCTTGCCAAGCAGAGGTCTAACAGAGCATTACTGTGAAAATCAGTCCGAGGCGCAGGCCTGTCAGCTGACAGCTCCCGCTACGTAAGACTGGGGACGTGAGTGAAGGCTGTTTGCCCCAGCTCCTCGGTAAGTCGTGTGGGGGAACTAACGCCGAGCTGACTGAGACCGGGTGACTCTGGGCCTCGTCCTACCTTTGTCGCCAACTCTCTGTACCCGAGACATGTTACCTGGAACATGGAAAGCCATCTGAAGATGACCGGGGAAGCGCTGTGACTTGTTTCCTGTGAGCCAGTGGGTGTAGAAGACACCAGAGGCAAAGGTCATCTTTGAAGCGTTTCTGCACGACTCCAGATCTAAATTTAGTGCGAATTTCTCACCTACACAATGTCACTTTCTCTAACCTTCAGGACCCAGCTCAAACAGCAGTTCCCCCTCCTTCTCGCCCCTTCGCCTTGTGGTCCTGTCTCATTTCTTGAGCTACTGTTTTGGGTTACACGTAGAGCAAAAGGGCCCAGACCTTCCCCACGGACTTCCAGGTGCAGTAGGATGAGGACTGCTGTGAGCCTGCGGGGATGGCGTGGCGGGAGCTGACGCGCCAGGCTGTCCTGAAGGACACCAGGGAATTGCCAGGCGGCCTGTCTTTGTGTGTGCACACCCTCTGCTCAGCGCTGTCCTGACACAGGCCGCACCCACCCAGCGAGCCCGTTCTAGAGAGGGAACTTCCCTAGGTGCCTCCGAAGGCTGTTGTGCGCCACAGCAGCTCGGGCTCGTCGTGGGGTGGGGCTTACCTCCCCTTGGACGCTAGCAGGGCACGCTAGCCTTCCAAGGCCTCCTCACGAGCCAACGCGGAGCTTCCTTAACCGCTTTCTGCCTCTGGGCTTTCCTTTCCCCTTCAGGCCTGCGTTAAGAATAAATAAACTGATCCTCCTCTCTCTGTGATCTTCAGAACCATTTCGTTTTTGTTCTCAGGCCACAGGAATTCGCTGCTGAGTGTTCACTATTCATATACAATTATGAACGAGGGACTAATTTAATTACTTCCTAAGTTAGAAACGAAGCCCCCAGTGCAGATAGAGAGCGAGTGATGTCTCAAGGCCGTCCCTGAACTTTCTAAAGTGACTGCTGGCTGGGCCTGTTTCAGACACGTCTTATGTGCCGCTCCGGCTGGAGGGCATTAGCTCTGAGGGCTGTTGGCTCAGACTCAGCATTTCACAGGACGGTTTTGGCTTCCTCCGAGCACGGGCGGGCGGGCTGGTAAGGGAGTGAGCTGGGGAAAGTCGGCCGGGCAGGAGCAGGCGGGCCGCTGACCTGGTCATCTCACTCGTCAGTGGGAGATGGAGCCTTCCGGAGACACCGGTCCAGGACTGTGTGACCGGGGAGGAGGAGCCATTTGGGCTCCATGTCCGCACAGGCGGCCCCCCCCGCACAGCTCAGGGCCCCGGGGCGCTCACTGTTGCTGCTTCCTGGAGCTACATGGGTTTGGTGTGGCACGGGCCAGGGCTTTATGCCCGCTCTGCACTCCCGGTGGGCCTCGGGCAAGTCTGGGGCAGGGAGGGCTGAGTTCAGGGACGGCAGGGCTCTAGACCAGGTGAGGGGGTGCAGCCGCAGGGCCAGGAAGGGAGCCAGCAGTGGGTGTTAGCTGCGGAAGGCAGCCTTCCTTGTGTTAGCGAAGCCACCACTCGTTAAGCAGGCTACAGCGTGGCCGTCGTCTTCCTGTTTTGTGAGTGGCGAGCCAGAGGCACAACGCAGGAACGGGGTTTGCTTGGGGCACACAGCTCACAAGACCCAGGTGCTAGATCGGTCCCCGTGCAGTCGGATCCCTGCCCGTGCCCTTGGGGCGCCCAGGCAGCCCCTCCTGGGCCGCACAGGGAGTCTCCTCCTCAGTGTGGTGGTGGGCGTCTGCAGCAGGCTTCCAGATCGCGTGGGGTTTTTGAAGGTGCTCCTGGCCGGCCACCTTCTAAGGCCCGCGTGTTCTATTCTCCTGCCCTGAGCCCCTTCTCTGGTTGACCTTTGCGTGGGCAACGCTTGCCCCTGCTCAGTGCTGTTTTGTACTTGAGTGATTCTCCTGGGCTTTTTCGTAACAAACCAAATTGAAATCTCAGTGATTATGAGGCTTCAGTCATTTCTGTTGCAAAAGAAAAAATTAGCCCTCTCACAGTAAATTTTAAGGGGTCACCTGAATTCCGGGACTTCGTTGGAACTCTTCACCAACTGGCTGCAGAGCGTTCCTGCAGACAAGTTTTTCTGATGCTCTAACTCCAGACAGAATTGTCGGTGAGGAGGCAGTATGTGCAAAACAAGTCCCTGGGCATGTGCGAGAGGGGCCGCGTGCACGGGAGAATCGTTGTTTTCATGGGACAAGGAGAGAAGAGATGTGGTCAGCAGGGATGGGGAACCGAGCGGAGGCGCACCGTGGACTGACGAGGGCGCCGGGCACTCTGAGGTTTCCCGAGAAATCTGCTCCCTGGATCCGTTCTTCCCCTAGCCGCTGTCGCTGAGCAGCCGTAGGTACCGTAACAGGTGCCAGGGTCCCCTCCGGAGCGGACAGCTTTCTTGGGGAAATAGTGGCACCATAGAGGAACTATAGAGGGACAGCAGTGGGCAGAGGGTCCCTGGCGTGGCAGGGGAGGCTCCTCAGAGGGCGACACTTAAACTGGGCCTCGGAGCATGGGTAGGAGGTGGCGAAAGGGCAGTCTCGGTGGTGGCAGTGGTGTGTGGCATGTGTTGCTTGGGGCCCTGTCAGAGGCACGAGGGAGGGCAGGCCAGAGCAGGGCCCCAAGGCCGAGACCGGCGGGTTTATTCTGTGTGTAGCTGCCTCTTTCAAAGGCGTGTAAGCACAGGGCCCCAGGGCGGGAGTGGGGCCTACACGCGGGTGAAGGGGAGAAAAGGGGGTCACGGCCCTACGCAAGGCCTCAACGGGCTGTGCGCAGCGGCAGAAATGACACTGGGGTCTTCTCCACCTTCACCATGTGGGGAACGCCGGGGGGACACGCGGGCACCTCCGTTGGGCTTTCTGGGTTCAATGGGCCCTTGTTGTACGAGTGTATGCTCCCGTAGTCCCAGCACACTCTGACACATACAAGGTTTTATTCGTACCAAGTTGCTGGTAAAATGAGAGAAAATGTTCAAATCTTTTGCTTCTTTTTTACTGTCTTTGTCTCGTGGGTCTCCAGTGAGGAAGAGCCTGGAAGGCTGTCAAGGAACTGGCTGTTCTCTGAGTGTTTGAGGGGAACAGTGTGAGTCATTGTAGCTTTTTGCTGGTATTTTAGTATCTGGTGTATTTTTAAACGGTTCTGTGCAACTGGAGTTTCTTCCATGGTTTCTGTTGCCATGGCTCCATAATATTTCCCTAAATCTGCTTATTCATACTTTCACACACTCCAGCATCAGAGTTACAATTCCTGAGTCAGAATATCTTATTCATGATATCCAAGAACATTTCTCCAGCTGCAATAGCATTTTTCTCCAAAATGGAAAAGTTAGTTGTTCTTGCTGCAGACGCTGGGAAGAGAGAGGTTTGGTTCTGTGAGGACATACGCAGTGGGCGGGGTGGGCGTGGGCTGTAACCAGGCTCCCCTCAGCGGTCTGGGCAGGGGACCGGTGTCATCTGTGTGCAGCCACTTCCCCTTGAGATGCCACAGCTGAGGGGACAGGACGGACAGGCTGGCACGCTTGCTCGGCAAGCGCTGGCGTTAGACGTGTCGGTCCAGACACCGCGGACTCTGGGTCCTTGCTCCTTGTGTGCCTGTGCGCGTGTTCTCTCTCTCTTACTTGTTTATTCATTTACTTCTGGGCCTGACCAGGGCTTCTGCTCCCGCAGGGTCCCTTGTTTCAAGGGTCCGCAGAGAAAAGAAAAACAGCGCTGGTCCCGCGGTGGCCGGTGACGTTAGCCTTGCTCTCTCCTCTAGCACTCAGATTTTTCAGGGAGATACTTTTCTGCATTTCATTGCTTTGGGAAATTTGTGTGTGTTCAAGGGTGGCTCAGGATTTAAAGAAAGCCCCAGAGCTTTTGTTTCTAATCTTTTAAAGTCTCTGACCATTTTCCGGGGGCTGCCCGTCTGAGGTGCTAGGGGCGTGCGTGGGGCTCATGCGGGGAACTCGGCTTGGCAAACGCTTTCAAACTCTGCTGGAAACACAAGCGCTGACTCAGTGGCAGAGCAGTCCCTAATACGTGAGAATTTAAAGTGCGGGGTGACTGGCTGGACCTTTCGTCTCCTCACACAGTTGCTTCCTCTCTCATTCGGAGGGGACCCCTTCTAGATCAAACCAAGCGTGGCTCTGGGGCTCGGGGTGCCCGGGGTGCCCGGGAGGCTCTGGGTGGAGAGGTCTTTCACTAAGTGACTACATAAGCTGACCATTGGAGAAGATTTGACTTTTTAAGAGTCACTGAAAAGTTATTTTTGCTCTCATCTCAGTAACTAGTCTTCTTTTCTTTCCTGGGTAATCCAGGAGATGTCAGCATGTAGCTTCATAAGTGCAGTCGCTAACAACACATTCCTGTGATGTCACTGCTTTTCTTTGCCACCATTTCATTTGTAAAGATAACAGCATGTGTCTCTGTCGATGTCAACGAGTTAGGGAGGACCTATTATGGGAGATACCCCCAGAATTTACCTTCTAGAGGGAAAAGCAAACTGTTCCTGGGTGAAACAGCTGAGGTAGTGATGTGTGCTTTAAAGAAATCTACAAGGAGGGTAGGAAGTGGCAGGGGAGAGGTGGGGGTGGGAGGTGGAGCTGGATGCTACAGCCCGGTCAGGGAGGCTCCCCGGAGGACCTCTGGGTGGAGGGCCAGACGCTGGGGGTTGGTGGTCCGTGCACTTCCCTTGGAAAAAAGAGGATCCCAGGGCGAGGCAACAGCGTGTGCAAAGGCTCTGCGGCAGGAACGGCTTAGTGTGTTGGAGAAACGGGAGGATCCCTGGGGCTGGAGCTCATCAGGGCCGACCAGTGGGGGAGATGGAAGCAGGCAGACAGAAGGGGAGGAGCCGGGTGTGACTCCTGGTGCAGGGACGGGGCGCGATTTAAGTGCCAGGGAGGGTGGTTCTCTCTTCTACCTGACATCCTAACATTGGCATTTTTTTTTAAAACAAACTTTTGTTGTCATATTAGCTTTGAAATTTTAGAGTTATTAATATCATCTGCATCCCTTTTGCTTTGGGATTCTGTGACGTTTTCTGGGCTCTTTTGGAAGAGAAGTGTTTTATATGCAAGTACAATGGTTGTTAATAGGAGCAGTAACACAATGACCTCGGCATGGTCCTGTCAATTAAAAGATGCAGCTATGAATAGAATGTAAAATAGTTCTCAGCCTGGCCAGCCACCGATGATTACAAGTTATGAGAAATTTGCCACGTTTAAACCACATGGGGATTTCTGTGCAGAAATGCGGCACCAGTTCCTCCTTTCTACGTCACTGTTCCTGTTTCGGGACCGATGCCCAGCCGTGCCTGATGCCCTCTGACTCCTGGGTGGCTCCGCCAACACTGGCCCGCACCCTTCTCTGACCTCACTTCCCACCCCTCGCTCCCCCTCCCCTGAGGACCCTTCGTTCTGGGCTGCCCCCCACCCCTCCATGCCTGCCTGACTCCAACCAGCTCCTCAGGATCCAGCTTGGTGTCCCTGCCTCTGCTGGATGTCCCAGTCCGGGATTTCTCAGCAGCCCGGTGGACGCAGGGCCCACGAGAGAGCCTCGAGGGGTGCTTATGGGGTTCAGAGGGAATGTCTTGGAGGCAGGAGTAAGCCATTTGCGGTACAGCCCTCTCACCCGCTACATGACAGCCCCCCCCCCCCCGTGCTGTGACCACGCCTGACCTCCCAGCAGCCATGAACAGGGGTCTTCGGTGGGAAGCCCTGGAAGCCGGGGCCAGAGCGCCCGTCACGGCGCTGAGGCTGCGCGTGCTGACAGGCTGCTTCTTCCTCGGTTGGTGAAACGCGCGTGCTGACTGCTGTCCACTTGCCTTTGAGCCTCGAGACCTGTGTGTGTTGGCCTTGCACCACAGGTGACATACCGTGTCACCAACACTGGACGTAACTTCTGTGATGTGGATGTGCTCAGGAGACACGGGCTTTCCGCGGACCGGGGCTGGTCTCACAGTGAGCCTCTGAGAGCGAGTTCAAGCGTGGACTCGGGTCCTGGAGGGGATGTCCCCCCCCGGGTGGCCGTGAGGGTGGGGTCCAACTGAGGAGGGAAGCACTCTGCCGCCGGGAAGGCCGTTGCGCATACACAGCACTTACAGTTGCTTGGCTTTAAGCCACTCAAGTTCCCCCATAGTCTCTTGCCCGTAGAAGGCTCTGTTAAAACATTTTCAGCTCAGTGAAGTTGACGAGTTTGTCTAACCTCACACTCATTCTCAAGTAAAGGTAGCAGGATGCCGGAAAGACGCCCAAGGTCCCGCCGCTGTGTAATGGCAAGTTTGGGACCAGTCTTCCAAATTCGGGCCCTGAGAGCCCTTTGTAAGAGTGAAAAATGACTTCTTTTTTATTTTATTTATTTTCAGAGAGAGGAAGGGAGGGAGAAAGAGAGGGAAACATCAGTGTGTGGTTGCCTCTCACATGCTCCATACTGGGGACCTGGCCCGCAACCCAGGCATGTGCCCTGACTGGGAATCGAACTGGTGACCCTTTGGTTCACAGGCCTACACTCAATCTACTGAGCCACACCAGCCAGGGTAAAAAAAATGACTTCTGAATCATCAGAAATTAAAGTTTGTTCAATGTAGCTTCACTAATTTTGCTTGTTTGTTTGGGGTATGTGAACGGCTGTGTATATTTTTCTTTAAAAATTCTCATTCCTGGCTGAGTATTCCCAGTGATTCTCTAACCTGACTGATTACCACCAGTCTTGTCTGTTTAGCCAATCACATCATCCCAGGAAGTTTCAAGGACATCAGTCTACCGGGATATCCCTGTGAGGTGTCAGCATGAGGTTGGATGGACTGAGTCTACGTACTCTGAAAGCTTAAAGAAAACATTTAAAGAAAAAATGTTTAATCCTCACCCGAGGATATATTTTTTTATTATTGATTTTAGAGAGAGAAGGAGGGAGTGGGGAGAGAGAGAGATCACTTGGTTGCCTCCCATATGTGCCCTGACCAGGGATCCAACCTGTAACCTAGGTGTGTGCCCTGGCTGGGAATTGAACTCACCACCTTTTGATGCACTGGAAGACTTTCCAACCAAGTGAGCCACCTGGCCAGGGCAAAGAGATTTTACATTTAAAAATTTATAAATGTTTATTCACGTGAAGTTTCTTAAAAACAAACAAAAACAGCCCACCTGATCTCTGTACCTGCCATGGGAGAGACTCGAAGCTGTGGTGAACTGAAGTCTCCCTTTCGAGGGACCTCGTTCTTTCCCCTTCCCGTCCGTCTCGTGCTGACGTGTGATACTGCGGGTGCTCTTCACCTCCTGCAGCGTCTCAGAGTCATCGGGGGACACAAACAGGGCCCAAAGGCAGCAGCATTTTTCTGCCCATGTGTTTTGGGGTCCTTTTTTCTCCCACGCCTCCTAGGGCTTATTTCCATCCTTTCTCATGGGTGTGAAGTCTGCCCCTTCAATGCAGATTGAGAATGTGAGATTGAAATATTGCTTTTTAAACTGTGTCTGAGAGGTTCACAGACTGTTTGTAGAAAGCATGAGCCCCAGAGCGCCCAGCGAAGTGAGAGGACAGGAGTCAGGAAGCTCTGTGAACCATGACACAGCCATGACTGTGAAAGACCCCGCCCCTGAGGTCTGACTGTGAGGGCCTGGCACAGCAGTGACGTTTTTTAGCCATTAGGAGTGACAGGAAGGTGGACAGACAACGGGGGAAACGCTTATGCCGTTGGAAGAAGCAGACCACGGACACCTCGTCTGCTGTGATGGCAGCAAAGACCAACTGGAGGTGGCGGGGGGCGAGAGGGCTGAGTCATGAGAGCATAGGTTGGCGGAAGAGAGGTGCCCCTCCAGTAGGCAGAGCTGGTGGAGCTGTGACTGGCAGTCCTCGGAGTGCGTGTGGGCAGGAGTCCTCTCTGGGAGCCGAGGAGCGGTCACGCGGGGCAGGAGGACCCTCCCCCATTCCAGCACAGGCCCTTCATAGAACCAAGTGGGGTCTTTTTATCAGCTAGCTCTTGTATTCTAAAACGATTACACGCCAAGAGTCCAGATTTCAAGTGGTTGAGAAAGTTACCAGGTGAAATGCCTAAGTCCCCTCCCCACCCCCACCCCACTCCCCAGAGCAAGTCTGAGACCCCACTGGGACTCTGTGTGCATTGGCAGGTTTTGTGGGCACCCAGTTGTTTCCCGTGGGTGCCCAGTGGGGTCAGGCTGTCTCACTGTGCTACAACCCACTGCTGTACCCGACGCGTGGGAACACCGCATGTCTGTACACAGCCCCCCACCCCTCCCCGGGCGGCCGTGTGCCTGCCCACAGGTGGGCCGGCCGGCATTGCTCATTCTGGATGGACAGTGAGGTGGTGTCCAGTGCGTGTGTTTTGTTGCCACCGTGGATACCTGCATTTGACTTGTGGGTGGGTTTATCTGTCGGATAAAGTTATAGGAGAAGAAGTATCTGGGTCACAGGCTGCAGGAGCTTTCTTTGTGAAATCGACCACACGTTGAGAGGCCTGCGACACTTGAGGGCGGGTTTAGCCGGAGGTGTGCACGCCGGTACTTGGTTTTCGACGGCCCCTCACAATACTTACGGCTGCAGCTGTCTGTCCAGCAGTGCAGGGAAAGGGCCCGAGTCACCGGCAGCTCATGGAGGACGCCAGGTCATCCGGCCTGTGGTCTCTGGCACCGCCTCCGGACAGGCCCACGCTCCTCGGGACCCAGGCTGCGCCCTCCCTCCCTCCCTCCGCCAGACAGGCCCTCTTGCCCTCCCCCTGGGTCCGCAAGCCACTCCCTTCCCCACTGCGCCTCAGTCCCTGTTCGGATGTCAGCCCCAGGTGACAGGGACCATGTCCATCTTGTTAGAGACGCAGAGGAGTGCCCGGCACCCAGGGGGCACTCTGACCTGTGCTTGGGGAATGAGTAGGTACATGTGTCCTTCCTTAGGGAATGACCCTCCCCCCACTCTGGGCCAGATGGTGACTCAGAGGCAACTGTAGTCATTTCCCAATTAATGAAGAATTCCCACCCTAGTGCAGTCAATATTATAATAACCACGCATGATACCGGGGGCGCTGGACAACAGAGGGATCACTTCCTACATTGTGTAGATGTCTAACCACTGTGCCATGCACCTGAAACCAATATAAAATTGAATAGCAACTGTAATTGAAAAATAAAGCCTTTCAAGTTGTTAAAAAATTTTTTAAAGTAATAGTGTTGGGGGGAGGATAGAATTTTCCACCCTGGATAATGAGTTGAAGAAGCAAACCCCGGGTGGAGTGTGCTCGCTCCGTGGCCCGCGGGGCAGCGCTGAGCAGGCTGCGAGGACGCCGGCCTTCCGAGCTGCCTTCCGTGGTGACAGAGGACCGGAGAGGGCTGTCCCTCCTGCCAAGGCGACTCTCAGGGACTCAGGCAGCGTGATCACTTCTCTCAGAATGGCCTTGCTTTCAGTCATAGCCTTTTGGACCAATGAACTATTCTTTTTTTTCTTTTCTGGAACAAATTAAGGGCGTTAAGGGGGAGCTAACTGTGCTTATGTAATTTGTACCTTTTGTTTATCTGATACCTGTTATCAGGCCGGGGCTGAGGGGGGGCAGTCGGGGGAGGTTATGCCGCTCCCAGCCTGGGCCAAGGGCACCCTCAGCGACCTCCATTAACCTCTGAGACTCAGCGCATCCTTCAGGAGTGGCCGTGACTCACTGGTGTTTATATACGGCAGGAGCGGCAGTCACTGGATTCCTGGAATCGTGACGAGTGCCTCTTAGAATGTGTGTTCAGCGCACATCGATGCAGGGCCTACTATGTACGAGGACACACGTGGACTGCGAATGTGTTCTTCGTGCGTGGGTGGGGGGAGGCGATGATTTGTACCTCCTCATGCTCATGGCTGCCTTGCTCTGCAGTGCCGAGCTTGCTGCTTCCACCCCCCTGGCAGGCAGACACGCCGTCCCCATCTCTCAGACAACTGCGTTCAAGGTCTCCCAGGGACACCAGCAGGTGCAGAAGGCGTCTCCAGTAGGAGCATTCACGTCCGTGCAGCATTTGTTCAGAGTTACTGGAACTCATTCAGCGTTTTAGATGAGTATCGGGGCTCAGTTCCTTTAGGAAGAGACAGCCACTCGCCTCCTGGGTGGTGGACGGTCTGAAGTGTACTGAAGAAGAGCCAGACTGTCCCTGTGTGTGAAAGAGCAGCGCCCACTCTCTCGTTTGTCACTTTGCACGTTCCCAAAGTTCCCTCACATCCTTATCACCCCTGAGCCTCTTCCTGCCGTGGGAGGTGATGACCTTGCTGGACAGAGGAGGACAGGGCTCCAGGACAGGTGACTGAGTGGGGCTCGTTCCCCACTTCCTGCTACACTGTCTCCCAGGGACTTCACCTCCCTCTGGGGAAGCGCCCCGTTAATTATTAAACAGGTTTATGGGTTTGGCTTCGGTGACTGCATCTCAGGAACACTCAGTACCGTGTGGCATTGCGGACCAGCTTGTTCTGGAGTGTGCCCACGGCCTCGGTGGTGCTTCGGGTCGGCCCAGGCCCAGCCCCAGCCCCAGCGGAGCGAAGGAAGCAGGCCTGGCCTCCTTTTGCAGGCACGGGCCTGGCGGCTCTCTCGTCGCCTTCAGAAGCCTCAGTTCCCCCAGCTTCAGCCCAGTGGATGCTAAAACCAGATTCACATGTGCATGAAAAAAGTTCTTTTTCTTTTGTTTTTTTTTCAAATCCTCACGTGAGGGCATTTTTTCCCATTACTTTCAGAGAGAGAGGGGAAGGGAGGGGGAAAGGAAGGGAGACAGAGAAACATCCATGCGAGAAAGGAGCATCGACTGGTAGTTTCCTGTGCCTGCCCAGACTGGGGATCGGCATCCGCACTGGGGTAATACACGTCTGGACTGGGGGTTCCACATGCCCGGACCAGGGATCCAGCCCGCAATCCAGGTATGTGCCCTGACTAGGAGTTGGACACACAACTTTCTGGTAATGGGGTGACGCTCTGACCAACTGAGCCACACCAGCCAGGGCAAAAAAGTTCTGAGTGATATTCCCTGGCAGGCCCAGGGCCTCTGGGGATGTTTGAACAGCGATACTAATAACACGGTCCTGAGAATCAAGCCCCTTCTCTGAGGGAACAGCCTCCCAGCCAAGCAGGGCTCCCCCGCCTGGGGTGACTGGGGTCTGGGAGTGGCTTGGCGCGGTGTCCTGCTGGAGCTGGGCGGCACGGAGCCAGACGGTCTGGGTTGAGTCCCCGCCAGCATTTCCAACCTGTGGGGCCCTTGATTTGAATCATTGTACTCGGTTGCTGCCCTGTAAAATGGGGACGATGATATATTTTTTACAGGACTTTTGAGGAACAAAAATAATATATTGAAAGCTCGCCTCGACCACCAGTTGGTGGTAAGAGGTTCTTAGTGCACGGGGGCTGCTTCGGTGTCTGTCCTCCCCGCCCTGGGCTCCCGCGTGGGGCGGCAGCACCACGTTTAGGTGAAGTGGGCGCATTCTGATCGGACAGAAACCCAGCCGCCTTCAGGGGGCATCGTTCAATCTTTCGGTGGTGGTTGGATAGCTACGTGGTGCCAGCGGGCAGCTCTTTCCGTTCCTTCCGCGGCGGCCTTGGTTTCCCTGGGATTGAGCATGGCTCCTGGGTGTGGCCTGGTCTGCAGCTGGTTCCCACGGTGGGGGGTGGGGGGCGCATTCGAGTGTCTGTTCACCAGAACTGAGTGTGCTTGGGCATCAGGGGTTGCCGCTTAGGAAGCGCCTTTTCTCCTGCAGGGCAGACTGTGTCCTCTGCCCTCTCCTGTGACCCTGGCGGTGCTTGTCTGCAGCCCCAGGCTGCGTGCCCTCACCCCCACTTTAAGGCGGGGATGAGTGACATCTGGGAACCAGCTGTGAGGGAGGGACGTGCCTTGTGCTGTCTGGGGTGACGGGGCCATGGATGGGCAGACTCTGAGCTCTCTGTGGAAAACATGCCGTGCTTGGTTCTGTAGGTTACACATACATTTAAGAAAAGAGTCCCTGACTCAGTGTATTAAGGCCCTTTAACATTGGATATTGTTACGTAAATACGCAGAGCAGGCATCCTGAGATTTGATGTTGATTGCCGTCAAGCATTTTCGCTTTCACATCACCCAATTCCACTTTATGAGCAGTATTAAAAGAGCAAAGAATAATTTTTCTGTTTGCATTTGACAAATTAAAATTTGGCCTTTCCTGATTCCCACTGATCTAGTCCAGTTTAGCTGTTTTTCAGTTTTATTTTTTAAAAATGTGAGGGGTCTGGCCCATGGTCTGTCTGTATTCCCAGCCCTGCCCCAGTTCTGGAAATAGATCTTGAAACACGAGGCTCACCAAGTGCAGCTGATAATGGCAGGTCTTCCTCTCTTTCCAGTTTTTGTTGACGGAAGACCATTATTACGTCACTGAGTCACATGACGTTTTATGGGCTCTTTTCTCCCAGTCCCTTCCTGACCGTCTCTGAGCCCAGCCGTGGCTGGTGTGACACAGGAGGTCTTGCGGCCCAGGAATGGTGGTCGGTCGTTGTGCCCTGTTGAGGCAGCGGAGCCGGTCAAGGCCACACGTGAACACGCGGAGCTGCACACTGCGGAGAGCATGCTTTGTCTGAGCCCTAAAGGCTAACGACCCCTGATTCTGTTACTTTTGTAAAATCGCCATCCGTGGATTTCCAGGGATCGATGCGATTCCTCAGCCTCCCTTTGGCCCGTGGTGGCCCCCACCCCTCCAGCCAGAAAGCCCCTCTCCTGTGCCCGCCTGCCTGCAAGCCTCTAGCTTTTTCCACGCCCTATGAGTGGAAGGACTCATTTCTGCTTTCTTGATATTCTCACAGTATTTTACTCTTTATACCTATAAACTTCTTTAATGTTCTGCAATGTAGTATGACAGGGAACACTTGAATTTTAGAACCACAGAACCTGGTTTTGATTCTTCATCTCAACATTTATCACCATTTATATCCTTGAGCAAGTTACTTGATCTTCAGTTTCTCCTCTGTGAAAGGAGAAATGAAAGTGCCTGCCTCATGGGACGGTGGTGAAAAATAAATGAGCTAGATTTGGGCTTCCAGCGACACTCACAGCTTCAGCTGCGTGTACCAGAAAAGAAGAAAGACTGAAAATTAACGAACTAAGCTTTCATTTCCAGAAGTTAGAGAAAGAACAAATTGAAGGCAAAGACGGTAGGAGAAAGGAAATAAGGGAAGAAATTGAGGAAAAAGAGACTCGTAGTGACGTTCCTGTGTGAGCGTGGAGAGGTGGGGTCGAAAGCTGACGGACGTGTGGGGGGCGCGGCTCGGCCTGCAGTGGACTCTGAGTACATGTGCCAGGGGAGTTGCGCCGACTACGATCCCTGACCATGGGGCTGCGGCTGTGCGGGGTGCCAGGGGGTCAGCGCGGCACCCGCACAGCTGGGGTCTGGGGAATGTCACAGTCACTGAGTGCCGTGCTGTGCGGAGGTCCAGGGCCTGGCCTGGGGGAAAAGGGCAAGTTGCCGCTGACAACTTGGGCATGGAAAATGGTTTTCCCTTGTTCCCGCTGGTCAACTCAGAGCCCGCCTCACCTCCGACGCCCTCTGCAGCTCCAGGGTGTCTTGGTCTTGCTACTTGGTGTCCTAGTGATTCGGGCCCTTTCTCCTCGAAACTGACCGTCTTTTCCTACTGAGCCCAGTGGCTCCTGGCACTTAGCAGACACTTAATAATCTCGTGCAGAACCAGTCTTCCACTGGTGTCTAACCCACGGCTGAACCCTGGCAGAAACGAGCTCCTCTGCCTGAGCTTTCCAGGTGTCCGCTGCCTCTCCATGTAGAGCAGGTGCCCTGTTCTCCTTGTACCTTCTGCCTTGAGCTGGCCCAGCAGCCCAGCCAGCAGCTAGACTGGGCCCCCTGGAGACTCGCCTGAGCCAGACGCCCAGATACTCCCACAGAGCCCGGAGCCGAGACCAGCTGTGCTGGGCAGAGGACTTTGCTGTGGCCGGCGCCTCGAGGAGGGCCCCGCCCCAGAGCACAGGGTTCCGCAGAGCAAGGGGCGCTGCGAAGTGCGGGTGGTGCCAGGCCCCAGGCCAGTGTGTCCTGCCCGGCCTCGGTGGTAGCCCCGTGATCAGAACGACATGCTGCCCCTGTGGCTGCGGGGCAGAGCTGGGGCCAGCGTGGCGCCACGTGACTCGGCCTGGCGGCGTCGGCAGCCTGCATGCATGGCAGCCTGAGGCTCTGATGCGCCGTCACCTGTTCTTTACTTAAATGTCCTGGCCACACAGGGCCGTGTTTGCCTTTGGAAGCTCTGCCAGATTAAACCCTCTGCACTGGCAAGTAGTTCTCAGGTTATAGGACAACTGATTTATTTAAGATGAGGAGAGTTTTTAGAAAACATCTTGGTATGATGTTCCCATAGCAAACAGGGAACGTTGGTGTCGAATGCTGGTCTCCACCATTCATTCCCTGGGCGACCATGGGCAAATTTCTTCACTTCTCCAAGCATCAGTTTTCTCAGCCATACAGTATAGACCAAAGTAACGACAGTGAGAATAATTACTGTCTACACGCAGTTACATTATTACTTACTATGTCCATAACTTAGTAGGACCGCGTGTTGTGCTAAGCCCCTGTATGCATTGCCTCGTTTGACCCTCACAGCAGTTCTGATTTCCTCATTGTCTCTTTTACACATGAAGCCAGTGAGGCACAGAGAGGTTAGGTAACTTGCCCGCTGTTACCCAGCTAGTGATAATGGGTTTGGGAGCGGAGCCCCGGCAGCCTGGCTCTAGAGCCCGTGTTCCTTACTACGGTTCCGCACCGTCTCCTGGGAGTCGGGCGGCTGCGGTGTGCTAACCTCAGGAAGAGTTCCTAGAATGCAGCCTATACCTTGTAGGTGTGACCGGCCAGCGCCCTGTGCCCGCCTGCCCCGCCTGCGCCCTCCCATCACCAGCCGAGGTTTGGACTCCTGACCACGCAGTTAGGAAAGTTCTGGTCCCTGAGGCTGTGGGATCTGAGCCCCGGGTGGTGGAAAGGAGGGTGGAGTCCCGTCCGCTGTGGATGGGTCACGCCCTCCCAGCAACCGTGCTTCTGAATGTGCTCCAGCCTCTTCCCTCTCACGGGGGATCCCTGCCCCTCTACTCCTGCTGGGTCGGACACCGAGTCTGCGCTCAGAAATGGTCCATTCGGCTAATGGTCTTTTCTCTTTCTAGTCGACCACAGAGAGCACAGACGGTGTCGAAAGAAACGAGTTCGGGGCTTCCGTGGCTGAGACGAGTCAGTCACGGGTGGGGGGAGACATTGCCCAGCACAATCAGAATGTGCTGGAATGCCCATAGAGAGTCGTGTGAAAGGTGGCATTACCTCCCCTCACATTCTACCCCAGACCCTCGCCCTGCCGGATGGGTAGGACGGGCTGGGACGCGGCGACCCACATGCAAGGGCTCTGCCCTCGTTTGCGTGCTCTCCTCACGGGTCCCGCGTCTCGTTCTCCAGGGGATGAGTGGGCGTGATGAGCAAGGGCATCAGCCGGGTGGCCTCAGAGCATGGGCTGGTCTTTGGAAGGCCCTTTGCGCTCTTCAGCGGGATGTTGAGGAGGTGTACGTGTTCATGTGAATGCATGCCTGTTTGTGTGAAATGCATACCTGTCCATGTGAAACACATACGTGTTCATGTGAAACACATACCTGTTTGTGTGTGACACACTTGTTTGTGTGAAATGCATACCTGTTCACGTGAAATGCATACTTGTTTGTTTGAAATGCATACCTGTTCGTGTGAAATGCATGCCTGTTTGTGTAATGTGAAATGCATACTTGTGTGAAATGCATACCCGTGTGTGCATATGACATATGTCAGTGCCAGAGCTTCGAGTGTGCTGGCCTCCTCCCAACTAAAGGACATATTTTAGACAATTTTGTACGCAGGCAATGATTGAAATGGAAATTGTAAATGGAAACGTCTTGCTCTTTTACCTTGGGAATTCAGAATCACAGTGATGTATTTTTCTTGCAGGTTTATCTGCGGATTCTGAGCATCTGCAGTTGATCTGAATCTAAGCGTCCCTGCTGCTCCCCCCCCCCCCTTTGGAGAGATGTCTGTCACTTACGACGATTCCGTTGGCGTGGAAGTATCCAGCGACAGCTTCTGGGAGGTAACGCCCTTGCTCCTTCCCCAGACACAGAGATCAGGCTGATACCTGCCGGGACTGGTTTGGGGTTTTTTTGGTGGACAGGCGGGGTGAGGTGAACATACCCCCACACCGACAGGCGAGTGGGCTCAGGGCTGGGCGGCAGTAGCCATGGCTGAGCCACTGGTGACAGTGGGGAGCCCGCCCCAATAGAAGAGCCAGCTGCCCTGGAAGCTCGAGGAGTTTGAGAGACCTCGGCAGCTGGAGTGTTCTCTGATCTTCCTTTCTGTGTTCGGCTGTGTGTGAGTTGGAGGCTTGCACTAATCACCAGACTTAGCCTGAAAGGCAGTTT
Organism: Micronycteris hirsuta; assembly: GCA_004026765.1. Lineage (NCBI taxonomy): Eukaryota > Metazoa > Chordata > Mammalia > Chiroptera > Phyllostomidae > Micronycteris > Micronycteris hirsuta. Next base: position 27,699 of record PVJI01003308.1, read on the forward strand.
TGCTTTGGGTTTTGTATAGAGGGCGGTGATGTGACATCACGCTGGACAGTGCAGGCAAGTGGCGGGAGGGCCAAGCAAACTGCCCTGGGGCTCATGGGAACGTCTTTCTGTCTGTCCGTGTCTGCGAGGAGCTCCCTTCCTGACTAGATCATCACGTGGTTTGGGAAGGCCCCCTTCCTGGGCCCCACTCACTTTTCCTGCCTGCTGGTTAAAGGAAAGTCCGTTTTTTATCTAATTTTGTTCTCACAGCAAAACCCCTGTAACTTTCCCAGCAGCCCTGGGCTTAGCTGGCTTGGCAGTTGGAAAGATCTAGAGTCCGACTCCAGCTGTGCCTGTGCCAGCTCTGTGCCTCCGCTGGACCGATCTGGGCCTCAGGCTTCTCATCTGTAGAGAGGGGGTGATACTGGCCTTCGGGGGGCTGCTGGGGCAAAGTGAGGGCACAGACAGCGGCTCCCGCCTGGGTGTTTTCCTGACACGGGACGTGAGGCTGCAGCCCTGGGCCTTCCCGGGGACGAGCACAAAGGAGCTCTATAAACTCGGAACAGTTAGGTGCACGGTCTGTCAGACTACAGCGATGGGCAGGTGGTCACGGGCGGCCACACTCAGGAGGGATGGCTGAGGAGCTCAGAGTTCTCTCGGCACTTCTCCTTCGCATGTACTGGGGAAAAGGTCATTACTGGTTTTTAGTCGAATACGTCATTTCATTAAACGTAGGTGTTTCTTGAGCACCTACTGTGCACTAGGCCCTAAGAGTCTGCCACAAGGAATGGGGCCGTCTGAGCCCCTGCCCTGGGGAGCTGGCTTCTGTGGGATCAGAGTACGTTGGAAAGCACAGAGGGTACAGGTGCCCCCGCCCCGTCCCTCTGCTGGTAGCAGCCTCCCTGGTTTGAGCTCTGGGCCAGAGAGGCACGTTGTCCAAGGTAACATTTCGTAGAAGGCAGCAGGAGCGATGGGCAGAGACAGAGTCATGGGCGTGTCCCTGCCTGGCATTGTCAGGTGCACTCTCTGCACCGGGGAAGGTCGGCGGTAAAACCGCAGGCGGCTGTGATAGAGACGGAGGTCACAGGGTGCAGTCGGGAGGTGCCTCTGGGCCTGCCCGGATTCGGCGCTGCCCGCTGCCCCCAGGACAGCTGTGGCTTCGCCAGCCGTGCAGGGGCAGCACGCAGGGCCAGCAGTGGCTGGGCAGAGGCTGCCCAGGAGCTCCCGGGGGCTGGCCCTTAGAAACGCAGGTCCTCGTTCTTCTCAGCACTGAACCAGACCATAGACAGAATCCTTCAGCGTCATGGACAACTTTCTCTTTTATTTTTTATTTTAATTTTTTTAACTTATTTTAGAGAGACAGACAGATAGCAATTTATTGTTCCACTTATTATGCCTTCATTGGTTGATTCTTGTATGTGCCCGGACCGGGGATCAAACCCACAACCTTGGTGTATCGGAACAGTGTTCTAACCAACTGAGCTGCCTGGCCAGGGCCGCTGTCTGGTTTGCAATGGTGGTGACATTGCCCTCTGTTGTTACCCAGCAGCTGCCTTGAGCTGGGTGGCGGTATAGAGAGGATGGCGCGCATCGGGGCCTTTCGGGTGCCGGGCCAGCAGAGGCAGCGGGGCGGGTTCAGACTCGTGCTTTGGGCCAGGGGCCTGGGCTTGACTTCGGGGTGTGTATGTGCCTCTGGGCAAGTCACTAATTTGTCTCTGCCTCAGTTTCCCAGTCTGTAAAATGGGGGTGCTGATGGCACCCACATCCTCACATTTGTGGGGGTTAAGGGAATGAGATCATGTGCAGTGGCGTGGGTGTCGGGGCAGGTGCTGGCTGGGAGCCCTGTCCCTCTGCTGTGGCGACGTGGGTCCCGCCCACACGCTGCATACCTGTTCCCGCAGGCTGCGTTTCGCAGCCTCATTGTCGTTACCCAGCTGATGGAGAAACTGCTCTGGAAAAATGAAGTCGCTAAATATAGTGCTATTATAGGAACCTTCAGCTGCTTGGTAAAGAAAAATGTCTGTGAAGGCTGCCAGTACTGTACGAGTTTGTTGTCAGCCGTCATTAAATCAAGTAGCTATACAAGCTGGTGATTGACGCTCTTGGGCGCCCTGCTAAATTCTTAGCCGCGATACTGTCAGTAGACAAGAACGCCTGCTTTAGCCTGAAGAATGCGAAAGCAGATGGGTTCATTTTCTAGGCGGGCTTGGTTCATCTCGTGATGGACGTCGGGACTCACCCTCCCGCGTGTGTCGGTGGGTCGGCAGCACCGTCGTCCCCTCCTCTGCTGCGCGTGCAGGGTGCGGGAACACGGCCTCGCTCAGGCTGGCCGCCGGGCTCGGCTCAGTGCCTTCGTCTCTCTGAGCATCTTCCTGAAGTTCCCTTTCCCCCACAGAAGGCGATCTCTCAACTGTGTGGCCCCCAGTGGGGCGCAAACCTAGAGAACGCCATTGGCCTCGAGGTGGAAAAGTCTTTTATGTTAATTTACTCCTTCCTACCAGAAGGTACTGACTGGGGGGCCATCCCAGACTGTCCTCCATGTGCTGGCCGTGTGCCTGCACAGGGTCGGCGTGGCCTGCCCTCGCGGAGCCTGTGACTGTGACCTTTGGAGGGGAGATCCTCAAGGGAGGAGGCTGAGCTAGCACGTGGTTGCGAGGTACAGTACCATTTGCTGGGGTGCACAGAGAAGTGGGGCTCCTTTGGGGGAGGAGAGCAAGCGCAGGATTGGCACTCACTGAGCATTTGAACGTCTGCTAGACGAACGAGTGAACAAGTACCGATCTGTGGGCGGAGAGATGACCACAGGGACGGGACACCCAAGTGGGAGTATTTAGTGGGTATTTGGAGAGGGCACTTTCTGTATACTAAGAGATTTAGACAAAGAGAGGAGGGGTCTGATCCCCCCAGTGAGGTGCTTATAGTGTAGCTGGGAGGAGAGAGGCCGGCAGTCTCTGTGGAGTATGAGGTGCCCAGGCCAAGCTGCAGCGCTGCCCGTCAGTGCCATGAGTTTGGAGAAGGGGCTGGTGTCACAGAAGAGGCATCTGGGTGGCTAGGGCTGGGCTTCGCCTTTCGGAGCAGGGAGAAGGGGCGGCATTCCAGGCAAAGTCTGGAAGCTGGAACAAGCATGGTGTTGCCGAGCCTGAGGATCTTGGTCTCGTGGGAGCCAAGGGCCTGTTTAAGAGGCGAGAAGTCCTACATGATTAGATAAGTTGGGGCCAAATGGACAATGTCCCCAAGGTACTGGCTCCTTCAGCAAGTTGGAGCCGGACACATTCTGCCTGTAGCTTCCCAGGGGTGTGTGTGTGTGGGGGGGGGTCAGTTGCTTCTGACAAGGCTTCTGGCTCCTCTCACGGAGTCCTCTGCTTCCAGACCCTGCTTCTGGGTCCTCTCCTTGCTCTGCGTCACCTTCAAAGTAAAACCACATTCCTCAGCATGACTAAGACAGGAGCATGTGTTGGGAGCTGCAGGACGGCCGCACCCTTCCTGCGGACCTCTGTCCTGGACTGCAGCTAAGCTTCGGTCCCCGGCCCGCAGCTCCCGTCCACAAAGCGCTGCCTCCCTGCCTGGGAGGGTGGGCGCCGGCGGGGTGTTCTTTCCTATCTGACCTCCACTTTCCCCGGGGAGCTCCCCCTGGGGCAGCCTTCCCTGACCCCTCCCAGCAGGCTGAGGCAGCCTTCCCAAGTGCCATCTGGCCCGTTGTTCTGGGCTGTGAACTCCCCGGGGACAGGGCAGGGTTCTCACCTGGGTCTTTGGGACTCACAGCAATGCCTGGCACACTGAGTGATTGGGGACAGGGTGAGGTTTGATGCTTGGTGACACCATGCCCTGCTCAGAAGAAGCTTATAAACAAATGTTTGGAGTTAAAATGTGCACACCAATAACCACAATACTGGGCAGAAATCATTTGGGGTATGTGTGTGCATATATAAATATATATATCCTCCACACACTTAATCCTTAGCTGAGGATTTTTTAAAAATTGATTTTTGAGAAAGAGAGAAACAAAGATGTGAGAGAGAAACATCGATCAGCTGCCTCCTGTATGTGCCCACCTGGGGTTACCCACAAATCATGTACGTGCCCTGACTGGGAATCAAACCTGCAACCCTTTGGTGTACGGGACAATGCTCCAACCCACTGAGCCACCCGGCCGGGGCTTTGGTGAACATTTACAGCACACCTACTCTGTGCCAGGCCCTGTTCCAGGCCTCAGGGATATGCCCAGTGTAAAACAGACAAAATGACTTTTAAACGGTCCAGGCCAGATGCTGGGAGGGTGCAGAACAGGCCTCTCCCCACAGGGGGCTGCCTTCCAGAGCTGTCAGGGCGGCTCCAGGAGATCGGTGACTCTGTTACATCCCCCCCCGTGGGTGTGTGCCCCCGGTAAGTCATCGAGTGCAGCGCATGCAAGCCGTATGCTTGCAGTCTGGGTGCTTTTCTGCAGGGATGTCGGCCTGCGGCAGAAAGTCCAGAGAGAAGGACCAGCGACAGCAGCCAGCATTCACTGCGCACTCCTCTGCGCCCGAGTCCTGCTCTCGGAGGCCTGATGCTGCTGGGCGTCGGGGTGGCGGAGCGGGAGGTGGGCCCCTGCGCCCCGCTCCCGGGAGCTCTGCAGGGGGAGGAGCGTGCCTTCGCAAACCCATGCACGCTGAAGTGCTTCTGCCTCGCGTGAAGAAGTAGAGTCCCGTCTGGGAGCGGACCCTGGCGCGTCGTGCGTGACAGTGAGGGCTGCGGGCAGGTCACATGCAGTGCTCGTGAACAAGCCACAGGCTGTCCCAGGCCTTTATCAGTGTCTGAGTAAGAGCCCCAAGGAGCTCAGCTCTGAAACAGCTTTGGTTAAACACATCCTTCCTCTGCGTCACTGCACGTGATGCCTGCGGGGTTAGACCTGAGAGTTGGACTTTCCGGGGCTCGTTTTCATCCATTTTTTAGTTTGTCTTCTTGAACATTTTAATTAAATATTGATAATACAATTTGATCTTTAAAGTGGTTGAAGTTTGGGGTTTATGCTTTAAAACTGTCAAACTGCAAAGGGTGCCTTGCAGGGTAGTTGCCTCATTTTCTTCACCCTCCTACTGGGTGAGTGCAGATCCCAGGAACCAAGGCTGGGGCAGGCGGTTGAGTGACGGGGGCAAGAACAGAAAACCGGGAGCTGGGCCTGGAGCGGGACCCCAGTGCAGCGACAGGGACCAGAGCTGGGCCAGAGCAGCCGGAGAACACAGCGCAGGCTCCCAGAGGCTGGGAAGGGGGAGACGGAGCAAAGAGGAGCAGCAGCAGGCTGGCAGGGACGCACTGTCCACCCTCTCAGGGCCCTGCTCGGCCAATAGCATTACCCCGTTTTGAGGGCGGGGGGCTCTGTGAGATTAGGGCTAGTCCCGGCCTTGGTCCGGGGAGCACCAGGGGGAGTGGGGAGCCCGGAGGGAGGGGAGCTGGAAGGCAGGCTGGAGGCAGGGGAAGGGGAACCCTAAGGGGGGAGGGCTGGCAGGGCGTGGCCTTGAGGGTTGTCCAGAGACGCTCAGGCCTCCTTGGCGTTTCGGGCACACGTCAGATTTCACAGCCCTGCAACCGGTGGTGACCCCATCTTTGGAGAGGACGGTTCAGAGTAGGGGTTGGGGTAGGGTGTGAGAAAGGCGCCTTAGCTGGGAGGCCCTGCGCTGTCACCCGGGGGATGCCCAGCGGCCCACGCTCTGTGGGGAAGGTGGGCGGGAAGCAGTGACACCACCAGGTCCCGTCCTCAGACCCTCCCCGCAGACACAGGGACGGACCCTGGCTCTAACCGAGCGCCTTGTGAGCAGAAGCAAAGCACCTGCGAGGCTGGCGTGCGCTTAGACGGCCCCTGAACGAGGCTTGCCAGATGGGCAGGAGTGTGTGTCGGTGGTCGCTCACCGGTCGCCCGTGGAGCTCTGTCTGAGGGTGTGCTGAGGGGAGGGCTCGAGGGACTCGCTGGACTAGAACTTGTGAAAGGACCGCGAGCCCCTCAGCACCCCGGCCCTGCGGCCTGTGACCCTGGCTCCCAGCGCCCACGGGCATTAAGAAGATACTACAGGGGCCCTCGTGTGCCTGGCCTGGGGGCCGGGGGGAGTAAGGGCACGTCCTTGCCCTCCACACTGCCGGCTACCACACCCTACTGCGTGACGCAGGTGTCCACGCCGGAGGGCAGGGAGGGAGGAGCCGTGGGCCCGGCCTCGGGCAGGCGTGGCGCGTGTGCAGCTGCCTCTGCGGCCCCCGTCCCGCCTCAAGCCTTCAAAAGGGTCTCGCCCCGCAGAGGCCCCTTGGACTCTTGCCTCGAACGTCCCTTCCTTCAGGCAGTCCCGCCACCCAGAGTGTTCCTTCTGGACCCTGTCACCGCCCGTCACTATGTTACTGATCTGACCACAAGTCCCATGAAGGTAGGGACCACGGCATTTGTTCATCACTGTGTCCCTAGTCCCTCGTGTGTCGACACACAGAGGGTGCGTGGCAGTAGGGTGTCGCCGGGCCCTCGGAAATGGAGAGCTGTGCCCTGGCAGGTAGCCAGCCAGCTGGTGGCCCCACGGAGTCTGTCTGGTTAGAAACCCTGGAATGGGGAGGGACTCTGGGAAGTCATCTGGTCCCGTCCCCTTTGCTTTGTGTCTGCATGGCCGAGACGAGGAAATGGCCAGGTCTGGTCAAGCGGTGGCCGTGCTGGGCCAAGAGCACACACGCCCCTGACTGGGAGACCCCCGGCCGTCCTGCAAACCCACCACTCCCGGTGCGCTGGGTCCTCACCATGTCGGCACCGGCCACGCCTTCCAGCTGAAGGAACGGCAATGCGGGGAGCCTGGCTGGCACAGGGTCGGCTGTGCGGGGCAGGGCCAGACCTTGGCGGACCCCCTACCCCATGCGAGGAGGAGGAGGAGAGGAGGTCGTGTTGTGTCTGGGAGGGCTGAGGGCTGATGGACCCGAACCAGCCTCTCTCCCTGCTGCCGTGGGCCTGGAGTTAAGGAAGCCCAGAGGGTCACCTTTCACCTGTCTTTCAAGCTGGTAGAGAATGTTCTAGAGCCTCACGCGTGTTTCATTGGCTTTGGATGAAACAAGACTCCGGCTCCGTGGGGTGGCCGGATAAGGACACCACCGGGCCTTCGCCCCTGTCCAGTCTGCCTGGCACAGTGGGCTCGCCCTTGACCGCGCCCCCAGGGGTCAGGGAGCAGTGTGCAAACACCTTCAGGTGGCAGGTTCCAGGGCGTGAGCATGCTGAGGGGAAAATGAAGGCATCTTGGGCAAGCGTGCTGAGAAGCGTTCGGGTTTGGGGTTCCTGACATGAGCCTCCCCGGCACACTGCCTTACCACCTTGACCTTGGGGCCTGCCCTGCATCTGTGGGCCTGGTGGGAGGCACACATGTCACATGATACCAACCCGTTAAGTCTCGTCTGCACATTCTCTGTCCTCAGCCTGAGGGAGCTTCTGCAGGTGGACTCTGCCTCCTTCTGGCTGCGTGGTCACGGGTGACTTTGCTTCTTCAAACATCAGTTTCCCTTTCTGTAAAGTGGGACCACCAGTAGGACCCACTGCTGAGGATTGTGACAGGACCTGATGATGTGACCCACGCAGAGCTGCCAGCTCTGCCCGGCCGAGCGTGGACATGCTCTCTTTTGATGCTGCTGCTGGTCACGGACCCTTCGTGGCTCCTGCTGCCAGGCGGCCGCAGTCCAGCACAGCGGGAAGCTGACGCGCACGGTCAACACCCAAGTGGGACAAGCTGTGACTGCAGGCATGGGGACAGTGTGAGGATGGCCCTCATGGCCCCCAGGGGGAGCAGCCAGCAGGAGCCTGTGGTGGGGAATTGGTCTCAGCTACATGCAAGTGCAGATAACACAGGCAGCACCCCCCACCCCCGCACTGCCCCCCCCCCCCGTGGTCTGCCTGGGCCGGCAGGGGGCAGGGAAGAGGCATGGGGAGGCGGAACTGAGCCTTGGGGAGATGGAATTGGGGCAGGTAGGGTCGGAACACTTCCTCAACACCTACCTCCTGCTCCTGTGTCTCCCTGCCTACGGCACCTGGTCCCCTCCCCCTTTCTAAGGTTAGCGCTTGTGTTAGCTCCTCCCCACGGCTGTGGCCTGTCTGTCTGTCTGTCACACCTTCCCTCCAGGAGCCTTACCCTCCGAAGCCCACCAGTCCGAGCACAGCGCCCTCAGGATGAAGGCCCGGCCCCTGCACCACCCCTGGCTAAGTCTCTCCTCATTCCTCCACATTCTGTTCCGTGTTCTGTCCCTGGTTTTGTCTCAGCACCCCTAGGTCTCTACGATGTCACGTCTTCATCCGGCAATACTGTTCCCTCTGCCTGGAATCTCCCCTCACCTCCCCGCTCACGTGGCCAGCTTCCTGCTTGTCCCTGAAAACTCAGCTTGGGTGTTGCCGTCAGCATAGCTCCCCCACCCCCACCCCTCCCTCGGCCAGGCGGTCCCCGAAGGGAGAGGGCGGCATCATGGTCCTGCATCAGGGCACACGCATGTTGAGCATCTGTCTTCAATATCTTGATGTCTGAGGGGCGCCTGAATGTAGAGGAAATTAGGGATGCAGATGGCTTCAGCCCTAGTTAAAAAATGGGCATTTTGTGAATGAATCAAGTGATGATAGGCTGGAAGAAAGCTAACTTCCAATTCCTACATTATCTGCCATTTGGCCATCTCAAAACAGGGTAGTGTTTTGAAAAGCAAGAGAGAAGCTTTTTCATTACAAAACTGATAAAGCAGAAATAGCCAACCATATAGTCCTAACGTATGATCAATTTGTCACATATTAAAAATTAATGTTCTTGCATTTTAAAAACCTGTTGTCATTATACCTCAGTTTAAAAAGTATGTAACAAAGAACACATTCTACCAAAGGAGACAGGTGGCAAAGGGGAACAAGAAAAGACGTTCGGTATCACTAGACATTAAGAAAGTGCAAATTGAATTACAGTGAACTGTTGCTGCATGCTAAACAGAATGACTCAACTTTTTTTTAAATTCTTTTTTGCCCTGACTGGTGTGGCTCAGTGGATTGAGTGTCAGCCTGCAAACCAAAGGGTCGCTGGTTCAATTCCCAGTCAGGGCACATGCCTGGGTGCCAGCCAGGTTCCCAGTGGGGGCTCACGAGAGGCAACCACACACTGATGTTTCTCTCCTTCTCTCCCTCTCTCCCTCCCTTCACCTCTCTCTGAAAATAAATCAATAAAATCTTTAAAATATATATTACTTAAAAAAAAATTTTTTTAACCTGACAATGCTAAGTGCTCGTGAGAAGGCAGAGCACCTGGAACTCCGTGCACTGCTGATGGGCATGCGAGTGGCGTGGCTGCCCGAAACCTGTATGATGGTATTAACCAACATTGCCCCAATAAATTCAGTAAAAAAAAAAATAGAAAAAAATGGCCTAGCCACATTGGTCACTTCTTATAGAAGGTTAGATGTGCCTTTCCTGTAGAGCAACCCCACTCCTGGGGGTTTGCCCGGGAGAAATGAAGACGCACATCCACACAGAGCCCTGCAGGCGGGGCCCATCGCTTCTCCATCTGTGGTCGCCCCCACGCCCCCCAGCAGGAGGAAGGAGAAACACGGGGGGGTCTCACCCGCAGTGGAATTCTCCCTCGCGGTGGAAAGGGAGGAACCATGGACACCGGTGGTGGCGTGGGTCGGTCTCGAAAGAATTCTGGTGAGAGACAGAGCCCATGTATCCTGGCCCTCTCGGGCAGGGGACAGACGCCAGAGCAGCGGTTTCCAGGGGCTGGGTGGCGACGGAGATTCTCTGTGCCCTGCTGTGGCCGGGGTGTGCACGGCAGCGCTCGTCCGAGCTCACCTGCGCGTGGCCGGCGGGGCGCCTGTCAGCGCGTGTGGGTTGGTCTCAGTTTAGAGACACGGCCGTCAGCCGCCCTGCTCTGTGGAGGTTCACCAGCGCCTTGCTCAGGGGAGCTGGACAGACGGCCACAGGGCTCTGTCACCAGGTGGTTTATGGAGACGGAAACAGTGACACCTGCGTGTTCTGTGTGGGCTGAAGTGCTGGTCTGTCACGAGCCCGCGTGGGCCTTGGCGCTGAGCAAGGCCAGCAGGGCAGACGTTGCTGGAGCACCTCGGCCTGCTCGTCCCGAGCACGCCCTCCGCCCGCCGGCCCCGGCAGTGGCCACAGCACAGGCTCTTAAACGTAAAACACATGCTTCCGGAAGCGTCTTTCTGGTATTCCTTGCTGCTTGTCAGATTTCAAGAGTCGTTGTTTAAACACCGGGCAGGGCAGAAACAGGCGTACCGTTCTTTGCATGGAAAATAACAGCACAGTCACTAAGCAGTCCTGCAGGAACACACGGCGCTGTGCGGACTCACAGCTGCAAGCTTGCTTTTGCCCCCGCGCGTGCTAGCTGACGGGTCATGCCAACGTGGGCCTGGTGAAGAAGCATCCTTTTCTCGTCCAGAGATCTCCTCGCGAGAGTTCTGAAAGTCAGAGGGGGGCAGGTTTCCGGACAGGCGGCCCGTTTTGGCCAGTAGGTGACCAGTTTGATTGCTGTTGGTAACGGCAAGCTGAAAACCAGCGCTGCCCAGCGCCTGCCCGGGCCATCAGGCGGCCCTCCTCGCCACCCGCTCCGCGGTGCCGACTGGTGCCCTGCTGTGAGTGTCAGAACGACGGCAACGGGAGGTGAGCGTGAGGTTGCTTCCAGCTGGTCATGAGACGCTTGCTCTCGCCTTCCTAACGGGCCGCTGGAGGGGGAGCCGGAGCCCAGGTCTGGCCTTTGCACGTCGGAGGGCTGCCGGCCGCGTCCCTGGCTGAGGACGCACAGCCGGGCCGGGCTGGGCTGCCGGGGCTGCGGAGGGAGCGGTGCTGGTGCGCAGGCGCTCCCTTCGGCAGGCCTGCTGCAGGTCAGAGCGGGCCGGGCCTCCGAGAGGGCCGCCTAGGCTACCGACTTCAGGGCTCCTCACCGTCTCCCTGGCAGCGGGTCATCTTGGCTGTCCCCCACCTCAGCCATCCCCCACCTCGGCCGTCTCCATGCACGGCCCTGTGTTCTGGGCCTTGCAGGCCCTTCCCACCACAGCCGCAGACCCTCCTCCTCACCTGGTTCCCCGGGCTCGGGGTAGGAGAAGCTCTGGTAGCCCGGCTGCTGTTCATGAATCCGAGTGAGACAGGCATCGCCACTGGGCTCCGCGGAGGCTTGGCAGAGAGGGGCCCGGCTCTGCAGGAGCGTCAGGGTTCACCCTCAGCAGGGAGGAGACGCGGGCATGGTTGGCCAGGCAGAGACTTTTAGAGAGAGTGAAACTGACAAAAAGTGGACTGGGATTTTTGAGGAAGGGGAGGAAAGGATTGGAAGTACAGTAGGTCATGTTTCTGTCTCGTAATGAGCTACATGGTGTCCTTTCAAGTCTGTGGCTCAGAGAACAGAACCTTGAACACTTGATTACACTCCAAATGAGCCACTAGTATTTTCTCAATTATTCTTTTACCGTTTACAATTTAGATGAGGAGCTGGCTTCTCCTTTCATGTGTGAGAAAAAGTAGTTCAAACTCAGCTTAGTCCTTGTTGATGCGGAGAAGGGTCTGCAGCTGCAGGGTCTTGGCAAACTGGGTGACATCTCTAAGCCCTGGTGCCCTCATCTTCGGGCGGTGGCAGTATTTGGAGGGGCAGAGTGCCCAGTCTGGTGCCTGGCACGCAGCAGGTGTTCAGTAGGTGGAAAATAGTGTTGATCACGATAATTGGGAGGCGCACCCAAAAACCTCTTTACACCTGTGATGACTAAAGGCTTTTAGCCAAGAGTGTATAAGATCATTTTAATATGAGTTCCTAAAAAATTGTTATTATTTTAAACCTCTCTAATTAGCCTTGGCTGGTGTCGCTCAGTGGATTGAGTGCCGGCCTGCGAACCTAAGGGTCTCTTGTTCGATTCCCGGTCGGGGCACATGCCTGGGTTGCAGGCCAGGTCAGGCTCCCAGTTGGGGGCACATGAGAGGCAACCACACATGGGTGTTTTTCTCTCTCCTTCCTTCCCCTTCTCTCTAAAAATAAAGAAATATTATTTTTTTAAAAATCTCTCTGATTAGACCTCCTCTAGGACGCTGTTCCTGGTCCCTCAGTCTGCGTGAGAGGCCCCCCTGGGTGCCCTCAGTCCCTCGCTTCCCTGCGTCACCGCCATTCCCGAGCGGGTCCATCTCCCTCCCTGACCTACCAGTCAGAGCATGGGCTCCGGCTACAAGGGTACCGAGGAGCCTTGAGTTGCTAGGGTTTTCTTTTAAGGTTTTATTTATTTATCTTTAGAGAGAGAGAAAGAGAAGGAGAGAAACATCAGTGTGTGGTTGCCTCTTGTACACGCCCCACCCAGGGACCTGGCCCACAACCCAGGCATGTGCCCTGACTGGGAATCGAACCGGCGCCCCTTTGGTTTGCAGGCCGGTATTCAATCCACTGAGCCACACCAGCCAGGGCTCAAATTGCCGTTTTGTATGTTCCTGCTGGTGAAGTGAGACGGGAGCTTGTCACCTGCTGATGCAGGGGCCTTTCGGACGGGCAAGGGGGTGAGCCTCCGGGAGCTGCTTGGCACAGAGACTGTTTATACAGCAGTGAGGGTCAGGCCACCACACTCCGGGAGGGCTGGCGGTGGGCCGCTGCTCCGCGCCCCGAGCCTCCTGCGGCCTCTGTCCCCCAGGTCGGGAACTACAAGCGGACTGTGAAGCGGATCGATGACGGCCACCGCCTGTGCAGCGACCTCATGAACTGCCTGCACGAGCGGGCGCGCATCGAGAAGGCGTACGCACAGCAGCTCACCGAGTGGGCCCGGCGCTGGCGGCAGCTCGTGGAGAAGGGTAGGGCCCCTGCCCAGGGCAGCTCTGGGTGAATCGGCGACCTCCCTGTGCCGGCTTCCTCTTTCATAAGGAAGGGGCAGGAGCACGTCCTTTAGTGCTGGGCCTGTGAGTCATCTGGGGGAGCAGCGGGGCACTGTCGTCACCCAGCAGCGAAGGCTGCATGAGACTCCCTCCCCTTTCCTTACGACAGGACCCCTTGGGGATGGCACCTGAGTCTCCCGTGGCAGTCTCCACCATCCATAGGATGTGCCGCACTTGCCAGCTGAGCTCACACAGATCCCCAAGGGCCCAAACTGAGTGCTCTCCTGTCAGACCAGAGGCCTGGCCGCCCGGGCCCGCGGCTCTGACCCCAGAGCTGCTGATCTGTAGGCCCGGCCCTATAGCAGTCATACAGGACGGGATGGTGACGCCTGGCAGGGCTTCTGATTTGGAAGTTGAATGCAAAATAGGCTTTTGCCCATCTCCCTCCCTAGCCAAACAGGAGACTCTGGGGCTTAGCGACAGAACGCTGCTGTGGCCATGGATTGCATTCAGGACGTGCTTCCCAGCAGTCGAGGGGGAGCCGGACTGGTTAGGGGATTGTCTAGGACAGAGCTTATTAGTAGGAGTCCTCAGGGCTCTTCTCCGCGATTGCTGTCCTCGGACGCACCGACCAGGGGAGGCGAGGCCACTGGGCAGGGGTCCTAGAGGGCCGGGGTCCTGGAGGCAGGCCCGCAGGCTGCCTCAGGCGGGCCTAGGCCAGCTTCCTGTCTCCCCTGATGCTGGAATGGGCCGGCTGTGGGGCTTCGCGCAGAGATGGGTGCAGAGTAGGTGCCAGCGGTGGGGCGGCTGTGCGTGGGGTGGGCTCGCTCTCACCGGTTTCTGCTTCTCAGGACCCAGCTGTCAGCACCTCCGTCCGTTCTGAGCTCGAGGCTCACAAAGCGCTTGCCTCCCACCCCGTGGGCCCTGCCCCGGCGCTGCAGGGTTGGAGGTCCAGAGGGGCTCATCTTCCACGGCCGCACCCCCCGCCCCCCCCCGCCCCCGCCAGGGCCTGTCTGTGTCGTTGCCCGGCACAGACAGTCACTGCCCCCAGTGAGTGAGCGCCTTGAAGACAGCGCCTGGGGCTTCCACTGTCACCCCCAGCTTCTGCCTCTTCTTCCCTCACCTCACGCCACCCCACAGCCCTGAAATGACCGGCTGGAGTGTGAGTCTCGTTCATGAGAACAGTGAGTGAGGTGAGGCAGGCACCCATCCCACAATCTAGAGAGTTCCATCCTGGCCAGAGCCAGTTCCTGCCTCCACCTCTTTCCTCCCCCAAGACAGGGCTTCTTCTCTGCCGAGGGGGCAGCCCTCCAGGCCACAGGCAGCTCTCGAGCTCCTTCCCTGGTCCTCCAGGAGAGCTGTGGTCCAGGAGAGGGGGTCGCGGTGCTGCGGAACCCGCAGTGGGCAGTGCCTGGGAGGGAGGTCAGCTCACTTCAGAAGGTCCCTCCTTACAGAGCCAGCCTGACTCAAATGAAAACTTCAGAAATTTGAGTTTTTGAAGAACCCAGTGACTTTAAAAAAATGGAAGTTTGGGTAATCCCCCAATTCCCTTATAAAAGAATGGCCAAGCTGGTGCAGCCTCAGTTCCTTCTTACTTTCATCATGCTAGGAACTGAAAAAGGAACAGCCCCTGAGAGACCAGTATCGGAAACAACCAGAAGGAAACGTCCCAGCCAGACAGCCAGGCTGCTGGCCCCAACCCCCTGGCAGCGGGAGGGGCTGACAGGCACCCGCGGGCCTGCCCGCCCCACGGGAAGTGACCCCAGCTTGTGTCCGTGCAGGGCCCCAGTATGGGACGCTGGAGAAGGCCTGGGTGGCCGTCACGTCCGAGGCGGAGGGGGTGAGCGAGCTGCACCTGCAGGTGAAGGCCGCGCTGATGAACGAGGACTTCGAGAAGATCAAGAACTGGCAGAAGGAAGCCTTCCACAAGCAGATGATGGGTGGCTTCAAGGAGACCAAGGAGGCTGAGGACGGCTTCCGGAAGGCGCAGAAGCCTTGGGCCAAGAAGCTGAAAGAGGTGCGCCCTCCTGCCGGGGCTTCCCTGTGGCCCGCAGGCCCGGGGGTCCCGGCTGGTCACCACATGTCCCTAGTCCTCTCCGCAGCCACACTCCCCCCCAGCCCCAGGAGTTCCTGCCATCCACAGCTTCAGAAATAGAGGGAGGGCCACCCCTCAGCCAGAAGGCCAGTGGCTAACATTCACCCAAGGTCCAGGCTTCACCGTAACCCTTATCGCCCCATTTCACAGTCGGGAAACTGAGGGTCGGGGCCACGCACTGGTAATAGAGCCCGAAACCCAGACTCTGATCCACTAACAGTGCTTCCCCAACCCGGGGAGTTGTCTGCTAGAGACTTTTAAAAGACCCTTCGGTCTACTAGAAAGGATTCATTTTGAATTGTTGTCTCCCTTGTGTGGGTTTTTCTCTCAAATTTGCAAACAATACCAAGATTTGTTTTTCTGAAAGAAGCAACCAAAGCGGCTGCGTCTTGTCCAGCCTTGGCTCGCTGGGGACTCTCGGACCCACGTCCCTCTGGAGCTGCGCCCCCTCCTCCCCCTCCTCAGACCCCTCCTTCGACCTGCGCCTTCCGGTTAGAACAGCGGCCTTTCTTCCTTTCCTCTGTCGTGGCCTTTGCTACATCTCTCTCCTCCTTTTTGTCCCTGGCTCCATTTGTAATGGCTCTGCCCCCCTCATGAGGTCACGGTTACAAACTCATCTCTCCTCTCTGAAGTGAAATCTGTGACAGGCTCCAGTAAGGAAGCTCCGTTGAATAGATTATGCATACATTAGTATGTGTGTGTGCACACGTGTGTGTGTAGTAGCCACTGAAAATCGTGGAAAATGGGGCCTATGGCCCTGCCTCCCAATGTTACCCCCTCTTGTGTTCGGTTTTTCCTGGGAAGCTATGTTTGCATTTGCTGTTCTCACTTCCTGGCACGTCCTTCCCTCAGAGCACCCCCCACCCCCCCGTCACTTTCTTGCTCCCTGTCACTTGGGTGGCTGTCTCCACACAGCCCCACTGGCCTGGCCCCACCGCAGGGTTCCCATCCTTCCCTTGCTTTATTCTCCTCCTTGGCACTGTCACCTAATACACCCTCGGCTTGAATAATGTCCTGTAGTTGCCTCCCCGGCTAGACCGGAGCCGTGCACACCCAGGTCCTTTGTCTGCTGCCCAGGACAGCGCCAGCACGGAGCAGGCGCCGGCCAGTGTCTGTAGAATGAAGCCCTCTGCTGCAACCGCTTGTGATTCTGCCCCACACAGCTTTGCACCTGCTCTTGCCTCGCCTCTGGACTGCACAGGCGCTCCCCCCGGCGAGGACTTGGACCTTTCCGAGTCGCGGTGCTCAGGAACGCCTTCTCTCTGCAGGTAGAAGCCGCAAAGAAAGCCTACCACACAGCGTGCAAAGAGGAGAAGTTGGCGATATCACGAGAAAACAATAGCAAAGTGGACCCATCCCTCAACCCTGAACAGCTTAAAAAATTGCAAGATAAAGTAGAAAAATGCAAGCAAGATGTTCTGAAGGTAAGCCGTGCACGTCTCTTTAATCGCACCTGCTTCTCCCGCTCACGTGTCAGCACACGGGGGGCCTTTGTCGCTGCTTGGTGGCGCGGGTGGGTAGAGGGGTGTGGCACTAAGACACATTCCTGCCCTCAGGAAGGGCACCCCGGTGAACAGGGGAACAATGACCCCTGTGCTTGGGGACGAGGTGCCGGGCTGGCGGGGGTTGCTGCAGGCACGCAGCGGAAAGGAGCTCTGGCGCAGGACGCGGAGCTGTGAATGTCCCCGGGGCGGGGAGGTGGAGCTGATGTATGAGCCGGCATGGAGGGTTTTGAGCAAAGAGCTTGAGGCGCTGCCGACAGGGAGTCACGGAAGAAGGGAGGGGCGGGGTGTGGAGGACCGGCCGGTTTAGAGGGATTGCTCCGGTGTGGCAGCGAGTCCCCAGGGACGGGTGGAGGCTGGTGCACTGGGACCAAGGGGACCGCAGGGGCCAGGAGTGGAGAGAATTTTCCTGGCAGCCTTGGAAAACCCCAAAGAGGTGTGGGCAGAGGCTGCAGGAGCATGGGGGTGGCGGGACGGGGGCTTTCAGTGAAAAAGAGACGGTGAACAGGCAGCGTGGTGTGCGGGGTGCCCCCGACCCCCACAGTGGATTGGCGAGACAGTCAAACGGAGTGTTTGTGAAAGGCCATGCGGGTGCAGGCAGGGCTGTGCCTGGAAGGCCCGCATCGCGGGACCTGAGCGCAAGACCCCGCCTTGTGCTTGGACAGTTCCCAGGAAGGGCAGGGACTGGGCCTGTGCTCCGCCCCCAGCCCCGCGCCAGCTCGGCTCTGAGGATGGGGGTGGGGGTGGTGTGTGTCAAGGGACTCGAGGGGTGCAAAGGAAATAGATTGGGGTGCTCCTTAGATGCTGGGCACAGTTCCTCGCTGTGCTTATTCCATATGAGAGTCAGCCGCGTGGCCCCGAGCCTGGCTCGCTGACCCG
This sequence comes from Micronycteris hirsuta, assembly GCA_004026765.1. Classification (NCBI taxonomy): domain Eukaryota; kingdom Metazoa; phylum Chordata; class Mammalia; order Chiroptera; family Phyllostomidae; genus Micronycteris; species Micronycteris hirsuta. The sequence continues at coordinate 44,956 of PVJI01003308.1, forward strand.
GCCGTTGGCCCCCCGCAGACCAGAGAGAAGTACGAGAAGGCGCTGAAGGAGCTGGGCCAGGGCACGCCGCAGTACATGGAGAACATGGAGCAGGCGTTCGAGCAGTGCCAGCAGTTCGAGGAGAAGCGCCTGCGCTTCTTCCGGGAAGTTCTGCTGGAGGTTCAGAAGCACCTTGACCTGTCAAATGTGGCCAGGTAAGTGTCCTCTCAGCCACAGCACGTCCCGGTGAAGTCAGTGCCCCGATGCTTTCGAGCGGAGCTCTGCCGCTGCCCCCCAGACTCGGGACAGCGGTGCTTGTCCAGCCTTCTCACGGCCGCTAAGCTCTGCCTCCCGGGGACGTCCCTTCCGCTGGGCCCGCTGCAGCCGCGCGGGGCCGCTGGTGGCGGGCCTGAGCCGCACAGACTCTGGCCACTCGATGAGGGGCCGTGCTCTGCCGGCCCTGTGCACAGTTCTCCGGGCCTGCGTGTGAGAGGAGGCCGCCGCTCGGACCAGCCACAGTCGGCCAATCTGAAGTCGGCATTTCTGGGCTGGCATGCCCCGCGCCCTGTGGTCTGACTTTGAGGCCCCTTGTGAGTCCCTTCCCTCCGGGCCGGCCGGCAGCCAGCTCGGCCCTTGACTCCTCAGGGGTTCGGGGCCCGGGCAGCACAGACCCTCGCAGACTCAGCTCTGAGCCATGACATTCTCCTGCACTTTCCTGTCTCGGGTCCCATGATGCCTCCCCGAGGGGCAGAGGTCCCAGCCAACCTTGGACATGGACCCCCAGCGCCCACAGAGCAGAGCCACTCACCATGGACTCCCTAGTCGAGGCTTGTGAACAGGAAGCCACATCCCTCTGTGTCATTCCGTATAAAAAACGAAAGCGGCAGTCACCGCCCAGCATGGTGGCGCCATGCTGCCGCCGCTCAGACTCTTCACGCTGGCCTGCACAGTGGGCGGCAGCGCTCCCGTCTCACCCGTGAGAGGGCTGAGGCCGGGCGAGGTTAGGTGGCTTGTCCGAGGCCACGCAGCTGGCTGGGGCGGGGCTGTGTCCGGCTCTTCTGTGACCAGAATAACTCCCACGCGTGAGTGCTTGCCTGGTCGCGCTCTGTCCTCCACGCCACTGGCCAGGAGATGGTGTAGCAGTGTCACCAAATACCACAGACTAGGAGTACCCCGTTCCGGAGGCTGGGAGCCGGGCAGCTCTGGGGGAGGGTCCGCCCGTCTCTTCCGGCCTCGGGGGCTCGCTGTCAGTCCTTGGCCTTCCCGGATGTCGACGCAGCGCTTCAGCCACGGGACGGTTTTCTCTCTGCAGTTCTGTATCGTCCTCCCTCTCGGGGTCTGTCTGTCCAGATTTCCCCCTTTTATAGAAAGATGTCCGTGGGTTCGGGCCCACTCTCATGACCTCGTTTTAACTTGATGCCTCTGTAACGACCCTATGAGGGGCCATTCGGCGCTGCTGAGGGTGAGGACTCGGCCTGTGTTTTGGGGGACACAAGTCAGCCTGTACCAGGTGGTGTTAGGCCCGCTCAAAGAGGGAGCAAGGTGAGGTGCAGAGGGCGGTGACTTGCCAGCCACGCAGATCAGCAGTGACAGTGCCAGGACCCGCAGTGATCCTCCTGCCCAACCTGGCCGGCTTCCTGGGAAGGTCGGCTGCTGGGAGCTGTGGAGCAGAAGGTGTCCCCCCGCCGGGTGGCGTCCTCGCGTACCAGCTTCTTGAAGGGATGGGGAGGAACTTCCCCGACACTGGGTTCTGGACCTGCTGACATGGGGCCACCCAGACTGGTGGCCTGTGCGGCCCAGATGCCAGCACTTTTTGCGTTCTGGTACAGAGCCGAGCCACGCTGCTGCCAGCGATGGTTAGAGGCCCACGTGGTGGGCTCCGCGCCGTGTGCTCCGCGCCGTGGTGGTGGTTTGCGTCTGTGCACACTGAGGCCAGATGACAACCCAGCTGAGCCAAGGCGGCGCATCCTGATCTGCACCGTGACATCGCTGCTGTGCGGCTGCAGAGCTCGTGCCTGCTGTGGCCAGGCGCGGTGCTGGGACAGACGGTGGCATCCCTGCCTTCCAAAAGCATCATGCTTCTCTCTCCGGTTTAGCTACAGAAACATTTACTGCGACCTGGAGCAGAGCATCAAAGCGGCCGATGCGGTGGAGGACCTAAGGTGGTTCAGAGCCAACCACGGACCGGGCATGTCCATGAACTGGCCGCAGTTCGAGGTGAGAGGAGGCTGCACCCGTGGCCCCTCGGCCCGGCAGAGGCCGGGCCCGCAGGGTCGAGCCGCACGCTGTCGTCGTCCCAGTCCTGCGTCGGCTCGGAGCGAGCGGGTGTTCGTCCCCTACACGTTAGGCACTCCTACAGGGCTTTCTGCATCTCTAGGGGTGGTGCGGCGATGTTCTTTCTCACTAGGAATCGGGATGGTCACTGGTTGACCATTGGCACTCCTTCATGGTGAGTCCCAGGAGCTGCAGAGCATGCAGGACACCCTTCTACCACCGGCTCCCTACCCCACCCTGGGGCTGGGCTGGGAGGGGGCAGCCACCGCGCACCCCAGGCCTGGCAGGCCATGGGCACCGCCCCGCGGCCCCCGGTCCAGATCAGGAGGGGACGTGGTCTCGCTGTGCAGCTCGTCTCCCCTTCACACTTCTCCTTATTTCAGACAGGGAGCTCAGCCAGTGTGGGTTCAGGATTAGCTTTCCTCCGTTCCCGTTTCCATGGGTCCGAGCCTTCCAATGTCTTTACATGCAGAATGCCTGGGGGTCTCGGACTCTTCCAGCTATAGCACTGGGTCACCAGGCACCACCCCCACTGCCCCCCACCCTGAGGGGAGCAGACAAGGCGGTGGCTCGAGTCCTGTCCCCTGTTCTCTGAGGGCAGGATTCTCCCCGCCCCATGGTGAAGCAAGGCCTCTCCCAGGAGGATGCTGGGAGCGAGTCCCTGCCTTGCACTTGAGCCGACCGGCTTCCCCGATTCACTGCAGCAGGAGCCCAGGCTGCAGGCAGGGCCCACCTCGCCACTCACCGGCTGCGGGACCCTGAGCAAGTCATTTTCCCTTTCTGTGACTCAGTTTCCCCCTGTGTAAAATGCGATGACAACAGCAGCTGCCTCTGTGGGTGGCTGGAGGGCCTGTGACCTGGGCCATGCTGGGTTTTGGCCACACGCCGGCCACCCAGAAGCCTGCTTGGTCCCATCTTAGCCGGCAGTTCGTCGGTTCTTCTCAGGAAAGCTTCCGCAGGCGACAGTGTGGGTCCCTGCAGCCCAGCACCCCACCCGACCCCACTCCCTGTCTCATTGTTGGCTGAAGCAGTCAACACCCAGGTGGCAGAACGGTCTGAGGAGGAGGGACTTACCAGGCTGTCTCACGGGGTGTGGTCTAGGCGAGAGCCCACGGGCGGCCCTCTCTGCAAGATCCCGTGGGCTGGGAAGCGGCGCCCACCTGTGGCGCCCACAAATCTTAGCAGATCATGCTTACCTTCCTCTAATGAAATTACCTGTTTCTTTTTTCCATGCCACAAGGATGAAGTAAGTTACTGTTTTATAGCTCACTCACTGAGTCCCAGCCCCCTGCCCTGTGGGTCCAGCCCGGGCGGGTATGAGCGGGGTGTCCACGGCCTGGTTCCGGGAGCGCGTGCTGGGGGTGCGTGGCAGCGGTCAGCCTGCTGGTCTTGTTGTCCAGATGGACAAGCAGACTGGCCCTTCCTTGCACAGTCAGTCCGGGGTTGATCACGTCGGCCCTTGCGAGCCACCCAGTCAGGACAGGCTTCTGTTCAGAAGGTCACTGGGGACTCAAGTTCCAGTTGCGTTCTCAGTCGTCCTAGTTCAGTTGAGCAGTGACAAACTAGTGGCAACCTGGCCTGGCACTGCCTCTGCAGGGATAAGTGACTTCCTCTCTCTGGGTCTCAGTTTCCTCATCTAAGAAACGGTTGATGTTTCTAAGATATGTCCAACCTTGAGATTCCGTCACTACGCGTGAGCAGAGCTGTGGACTCAGCCCCACCGAGCGCACGTTCAGCTCGAGTTGTGTGGTGCTGGGTGCCCGAGGGAGGGAGGGAGGGAGGGAGAATTCCTTCACCGTGCCTACAGGTGCTTCTCCGGAAAACCCTGCCGTAGCCCCTTCCTTCTCCCCCCTGAGCCCCTGATGTTTTCCAAAGCGCTTAATAAAAGCCAGTTTACATGCTGGGAAATAGTGAACTTCGGGGGAGATAAATACTTGGCTTTGTTAGCAGCTCCCTGCCCCCCATGCTGCTTTAGGTTGAAAGGAAATAGCAAAGAGTGCTGGGGAGGGTGCCCTTCCTTGGAGGCTTGAGTGGCAGGTTAGCTCATTGCCCCTGGGGTGATGCAGTGACCCCAGGGTTTCGTTCCCCCATTGCAGGGTTGCTCAGGCCCCCGCAGCCAGCTCTCTTGCACCCTGGGGACCAGAGGCAGGTAGAGCATAAACAGGAGAGGTCTTCAGCTCTGAAGGCCAAGCCCCGGCCCCATGTTTCAGACTGATGTGGTCTCTCTCCCTCGGTGCCGGCTGCCCAGGAGTGGTCTGCAGACATGAATCGGACGCTCAGCCGGAGAGAGAAGAAGAAGACCACCGATGGCGTCACCCTGACGGGCATCAGCCAGACAGGCGACCAGGCTCTGCAGAACAAGCCCAGTAGGTAGGTATGGCAGCCTCCACCCCGGCCCCTCTGCACTGGCTGGGATGCCCCCAGCTGGGACTCCGGGGGAAGTCCTAGTGGGGCCTCACAGGGACCCCCATGGGCATCTGCCCAGATGCTCCCTGGGCACCCGAGTTCTGCTGGAGCTGCAGAAAGTTCCAGAGAGGGAGCCTTTGCCACAAACTTGCATTGGGCCCCAAGTGAGGGGAGGAGCTGACGTCAGGTACTGGTCATGCCGTGTCCCCAATGGTGCACACAGGCAGGGGAGGTCACTGTCAGCTTCCTTTGGGCGGGACCGGGCATCTGGGCCAGTCTGTCCCTGCCCCCCATGCGGAGGGCAGGTGCCTGGTGGGAGGGGCAGCAGGAGAGCCTCGATAAGTGTCCCCTGCAGGAGCCTCGGTGGTTTCTCACTGTTGGCTGAAGCTGAGTTTGGCGAGAGGAGGTGGCACCGAGGTCACCAGAACCTCTGGGGAAATGTGAGCGAAACAAGGGCTGCCCTCCCCAGACTTCGCATCACCCATCACGGGAGCTTGGCCCCTGCAGAGCTGTGGCCCCGGCCCCGCCGCCCTGGGAGCCTGCCCGCCGCACAGCCCGGGGCAGAAGCCACCATCAAACCGAGCGATGGTGCAGTGCGTGGGGCTACATCTCGTTACCGCAGCTGCCTGGGAAGGGTCAGCACAGCATCCAGGGGCCTTTCTGAAGCCCCCGCCCAAACTGCCTGGGCAGACGTGGCCTGTCCTCTCTCAGCTGCTTTGTCCCCATCTGGGCAGGTGGGCTGGTTAAGTGACAAGAGCAGGAAGCATGTCCCAGGGATCAGGCCAGCTCCCATGTGGCTGGGTGGGGCTGGGGAAGATGAGATGGCACTGTGGAGGTCCTGGGGGGCAGTCTGGGCTGCACGGGCTGCTGCTCAAGTTCAGCCGCCTGGGACAGTCCCCTCTCAGAAAGTTGTCTGGGGGAAGGTGCCAAGGCGGGAGGTGGCCTGGTGGTCTCAGACGAGTGGCCCAGTGCCCTTCCCCGGGCCTGGTGTCTGTGAGGTCATTTGGGTCACTCTGGTGCTGTGTGTGGCATTTCTCCCCCTCCCCGGCTCTGAGCCGTCCATCCAGCGCTTGGAGTGCCCGCTCCATGCCGCCCGGGACTTGTGGGCGAGAGGTGCTGCTGGCCCCCGGAGCCCGCCCTGGGACTCAGAGTCCAGGTCCCGCAGCTCAGCTGCACGCTGGATGCCGGGTGCTCGGAGGCTGTCTTCTTCTTTGCCGTCCGTCCTGCACGCGGCACCTGCGGTCCCTGCAGCCCGTCGCCCTCGCTGCTGGCCCTCAGGCCGGGCTCGGGTCTGGTTTCTCTCTGGCCTTCCCAGGCCTGACACACAGCAGGCAGTTGTCGTCCGTGTGCAGAGGGAGTCTCTCCGGAGCACCACGGGGCTCTTTCTTCCCAGGCAGGGCTGCTCAGTGGGCTCTGGTGCTGCTTCTGGGCACTCTAGGCCCAGAAAGGCCAGGGAGGAGGCACCAGACCCTCCAGTAGTCAGGAGGAGGGGTGCGCTGCGCGGTGGGGTCCACGGAGCTCCGGGAGCCTCCCTCTTCTCATCATCGGGCTCTGCGCCCCCGCGATGAGCCCCAGGGCTGTGTGGCCGCCCGCTCACGGCAGCAGGGAGGCCGGGACAGGACCCCGTGCACTCCGCCCCAGGGCCCCCACTCGGGACAGACTGGCCCGGACGCGAGGAGGGAGAATGCAGATCTGTTTTCTGCGCCGCTTGAAGGGTGTGTAACAGCCGCAGGACGGCTGCGCGTGTGACTGAAACCAGCTTCCTGCTCAGACGACTGTTCCTGCCACACGACTCGTGCCTTCAGTCCCCGGCCCGTGCTCCTGCAGCTGGAGCACCCAGGACGGGGGGGCTGCGAGCTGGGGTCCCCTGAAAGCTCTCTCTCTCCCATAGCGACCTTAGTGTCCCGAGCAACCCCCCACGGTCAGCGCAGTCACTGTCCAGCTACAACCCCTTCGAGGACGAGGACGACACGGGGAGCACCGTCAGTGAGAAGGAGGACATTAAGCCCAAAAAGTTGGTGAACAAACGTTTCCCTCTGGTCTCCACTTCGCTCACTCTGTCTCCTTCTCTCTGTCCAGGGTCTCGGCCCCGCGGCGCTCAAAGCCATGCTCGAGGCCCGCAGGCAGTGGCCAGCTGCCAGCCGTGGACAGTCTCGGGCTCTTCGATTTCTCAGGGAGGGGGCGCCAGTTAACAATCTGTGGTTGCTTTCTCTCTGTCCGCCACTAACCGTAGTCAGGGCCTCGGCACAGGAAGCAGGCCTGCCGGGTGGCCCTGCCTCTGCCAGGGGCTGGGGCGGCCGGCAGGGAGCCCGACCGCGCTGTGATGCTGAGGCTGCGCCCCGCAGAGGAGACCCGGCCCAGCCCCAGGCCTTCTGCCTCCGCACCCGGTGCTCAGGGCCCGACCCGCCCTTTCTTGCAGCGTGAGCAGCTTTGAGAAGACGCAGAGCTACCCCACAGACTGGTCCGACGACGAGTCCAACAACCCGTTCTCCTCCACGGACGCCAACGGGGACTCCAACCCGTTTGACGAGGACGCCACCTCGGGGACGGAGGTGCGGGTCCGCGCGCTGTACGACTACGAGGGGCAGGAGCACGACGAGCTGAGCTTCAAAGCGGGTAGGCGGCCCCCCGCTGGCACCGGGCGAGGGCTCCCCTCCTTCTGGGGCCCCGTTTCGTGGGGAGTCTGCTACAGCTCCTGCTAGTCGTGTGTGTGGGGCCCCCCGCTTAGATGATCAGTGCCACAGCTTGGCAGAGAGGGAGGTGCCTTGTGCCTTTGCCAAAGGCGCCGCCCCTGGCTGGGCGAGGCCTGGGCACGGCGGCGCCTGGAGCAGGGGACGCGAGCGCCAGGCCCGTCCAGCACCTGCAGGCGTCTCCAGAAGCAGCTGGCCCGCAGGTCCCCGAGGGAGAAGCCTTCCTCCCAAGGCCCCCAGCTGGCAGAGAGCCCTCGGCACGGCCACCCTGCCCGGACCCCAGAGCAGCACCCGGTGTGCCCGGGGGTGGCAGAGACCGGTCTCAGCAGCAGCGCCCTCCAAAAGCCACCCCCCACCGCGGCACCAGGGGCCACACTGACCCCCAGCACACCTCTGTTGCCGGTGGCTGAAACTGGTTTTATGGACATGGCATCCTGATCACGTGGCTCGGCATTCAGACCTTTCCGGTTAAACATTGGCTGCTGCTCACCGAGATGGGCCACAGCCCTCGGTTTGAAGAGGCTCAGAGCCCACTGAAGGAATCTGGAGCAGCCCGGTGCCCGTGGGGCCCAGAGGCACCAAGGTCCTTCCGCCACGCTTCCTCCTGGGAGACACCCCAGCCCCCACATCCAGTGCCCCCGGGAGGCCGGGCCAGAGCAGCTGGCACAGGCTTGGTGGTGCCCCTCCGCTCTGGCCGCACCGCTGGGACTGACCCTGCATCTGATCCTCTCTGCTGGTGGTGGGATGGGGGGCAGGGGCTCTTGTCTAGAGGTCCCTGCTCCTAAATTCCCTTCAGGGAGCCTGGGAAGAGGGGCCTTCAGCCTCCCCTGCTCTGCACGCAGCAGGCCTGCGGCTGTTCCCAGACCCGGGGGGGATCAGCGGGCCCCCCGGCAGGTCGCAGGAAGCTCTCCCGCACCTTCAGCATCTCTGTCCAGTTTCCTGACCTCTGGTGAAGTGGTCTCACCCCTGTTCTGTTTGTTGATTTATTTTATTTAAATTTGTAATCCTCAATTTTATTATTTTTTTGTTTTATTCTTTTTTTGTCTTTTTTAATTTTTTTAATTTGTAATTCTCAATTTTAGATTATAGATTTAAAATGTTTCCTTCTGCTCCAAGTGAGTTGTCTGAAGCAAACTGACTGGAAAAAAAAAGTTTCTAATCACCCGTTCTTACAACTTGGAAGCTTTCCTATCAGCCTCGTCTGTTTTCTGTTGTTTTTCTTTTTCACGATGTGACATTCGTCCCTGGACAGCGCTGCTTTCTTCATCTGCGGCGTGCGGCGTGCTCTGGCTGCGCGCCACTGCCGTGGGTCTGGGGTGCGCTTTGGCCATGTGGGAGCGTCGCCGCGCTGGCGTCTCACTGTGCCTGGGAGCCCAGCAGCCGGCCAGGTGAACCACAGCTGAGCCTGGCAAGTGGGCCAAACTGCCAATGAGAGACCAAAGCCACAGAACAGACAGTGAGGACAGCCTTGCACCGGGTGCTGGTGCTCCCCGCCCCGCCCCTGAGAAGGCCTGGGCTGGGGCTCCCATCCAGAGCGCCGGCGGCCCCTCGCCCGTCCCCCGGCCCTGGACTGTGCTGTCTGCCCTGAACAGAACACTGGACCTGGACCGTCCCGCACAACCCTGATCATGCCTCTGCTCCTTGTCCCTTGACCTGTCCCCTTGGGGGACCAGGGCTCTTTCTGTCCCTCACCTCTGAGTCTCCGCCACCTAGGACCTGAGGGAGTGGTTCCCTTCCTCGTGTCTGAACAAACAAAAGATAAATCCAGCCACCTGACACAGACAGCCAGGGGAGATTCCAGAACCGGGCCAGCAGCTTCCGTCTGAGAGTGTCAGGCAGGGATGACTTTCAAGTCAGAGGACATACCCTAAGCTGGCGCTGGCGGTGGAGCGGAAGGAGCCCTCTGACCTGGCCCGGCGGTCAGGGAGGCCCGCGGCCTGCAGCCTTCAATCGTGGAGTCTCGGCAGGCTGCTCGCTTACGCAGATGGTGTGAGCGCTGATGTCTCTAGGTCTCTGAGGCCCCTGAAAAGCCAGCTTAAAATGCAATATAGTGAGAAATTAGCAGGCCCTCGGCTTGCCTTGCCCCCAGGAGAATGCCTGTCCCTCCCACTCACGCTATCGGCCCTCGGTGGGCCGCGGTGGGGGTGGAGACTTGAGGGAGACTGACCCGGTGGCCAGTGTGTCGTCCACTGAGACCCCTCCCTTTTTGTCTTGCAGGGGACGAGCTGACCAAGATAGAAGATGAGGATGAGCAGGGCTGGTGCAAGGGACGCTTGGACAATGGCCAGGTTGGCCTGTACCCAGCAAACTACGTCGAGGCCATCCAGTGACGGCCCCGGGGGCTGGCCGGCGGAGGGGTGCGGGCCCCCGAGCTCCGTTAGCCGGTGGCCCGGGCAGCAAGCACTCCGGCACCTCCAGCCGGCCGTGTGGGCGGCCGCTCCTGTCCCTGCAAAGGACGATGGTTCCATTGCTCTTGGCTTCATGGCGTCTCTCGAAGACAGACGAGCCGGCCATTCACCTGGGACTGGGCCGCCTTTCGCGGTGCACCGGCGACACGGGCCGGGGAGCTTCGGCACCGCAGACGGCCCCGCCCCCGTCCGCTCCCCCGCTGCGCCTGCGTGTGGCTTGTCCCCTGTCTGCGCCCCGCCCCCGCCTCTGGGTGGGCCCCCTCGTTCTCGTCCCACTGACTCCTTTCTCTGATGCGCTCATCACCCTCACCTTAAATGAACAAACGTACGTGCCATTTTCTGAGGTTTTTAATTTAAAGGCCGTGTGCAGCTGTACCGTTTTAGTACCTGTTCGTCCTTTCATTTATGCTGACATTCTGGCGCAGGCGGACGTGCGCCCGCTGGTGGGAGCGCTGCCCTGTCCGGCTGCGGGGCCTGGCCTGTGTGGACGCGACGCGCGGGGCAGGGGTCCCAGTGGAGGGTGGGGACACCGCGTGGTTGGGTTTCCACTGTGAATGTGGTCTTCGGAAACAACCTCATGCAGTGCCCCCCAAGTCACCGTATTTAAAAACTAGTTCCTTCTCGTGCTTAGAACGCGACGCTTGCACGTGATAATTCCGTCAGTGAGCGGAAGGTCCAACGGAAAAGACGCTTTTCGGGCACAGGCACCTGCAGATGAAGATGCTGTGTTAGTTAGACCGCCACGTCCTGGTGTGTATCTGTGTATATTATTTGATATTCAGAGAATCTAAAGAGCTTGTCTACTGTTTTCATGAGATTTTAAAGGCTCTTGACAGTGGATTTAATTTGTAAACTGCTTAAAGACCGTGGCATTCGGGCCCAGGCCTGGCTGGTGGGCTGGGTGGGCCTCCTCGGGTCTCCAGACGGGGGCCCTGGGCCTCTGGAGCGGACACTTCCGGAGGGAGGTCTGTCCTCCCTGGCCTGCTGCGGGCCCACCTGCCAACCAGCCCTCGTCCCCTCCACAGTACCCCTCCACACGGTAACGCTGCCAGGTCTGTCTAGCAGTTGCAGACTCGGTCAACCGTGTTCTTCGGGAGCAGGCAGAGGCTTGGGCTCACCCCAGAGCACAAGGGTCTCTTCCGAGTGTCCTTGGTCGTCAGGGAGCAGACGTGCTGCGGCAGGAAGCTGCGCTGTAGTCTCGGGCTGGGGCGGGGGGGAGAACGTCTATTTTGTGTAACTTGGGCGCCGGGCAGCGGCCGCCGCCTCACAGCTATGCATTCCTCGGTGTCCCCGTGAGCTCGGCGTCCTGCTTGGACAGCGGATGTGTGTATGCGTTTATCGTGGAGACCTACCAGCAGAACTCGTCATTCCTTTGCTGCAGATTACCAAAAATTGTCAAGTCTTTTCAGTTCAGGAGTTTCTTCATAGTATTTTAGAAAAAAATCAATAAACAGTTGATCTCATGAGTATGACAGTGTCTGTGCCGTACGTGTGCCTCCCGCTCACGTCAGCTGGTGCCCGTGTCCCTGTTGGCGCGGACCAGCATGGGAGCCGGGTGAGATCCTAGGCCCAGCCCGCCGCCCCGGGGGCCGTGTCCCCGTCCCACTGGCCCTGCTGCACCCGGGGTGGGGCGGTTTGAGGCCCCTGGGCCCCTCGGGGTTCCCCTTTCCCCCCAAACCTGTCACTGCATGGCCGGGCTTCCTGGCATGCGTTCCTGAGCACCTGCAGTGCGCAGGGCCCTGCGCTGTGTTCGTGGGCCGTCTGCGCAGACATGCCCGTCTCCAAACACCCTCTCCCCATTTCCCTTCGACAGGACGAACGGACTCCAAGCCCTGACTGGGCGGCTCCGTGGGCTGGGCATCGCCCCGCCGACTGGAAGGTCGCCAGTTCGATTCCTGGTCGGGACACATGCCTGGGTTGGGGGCCAGGTCCTCGGATGGGGGCCAGGTCCCGGGTTGGGGGCGAGTGAGAGGCACCCGATCAATGTTTCTCTCTCTCTCCTCCCTCCCTTGGTCTCTCTAAAAATAAGTAAACTCTTAAAAAAGAAAAAGAAATGAGCTCCAAGAGCCAAACTCACCTGAGGAGCCCCCCACACTCACGTGGGTGAGGGGAGGAGAGAGGCCAGAGGGAGGAGGAGTAGGTGGGCAGCGGCACTTGCCCGGCTCATGGGGGGCTCGGGACAAATCTTGTCCTGCAGCTGCCCGGTCGGCTGGTGACAGGCCCCTGCTGCCCCCTTCTGAGGAGGTGCTGGAGCCCACAGAGCTGCCCGCTGCCCAGGCAGGACACCAGCCTCCACCTCGCCACCCGGCTGCCATGCAGAGGCAGGACGGGGCGGGAGGGAGGGCCCCAAGCAGGCTCCCGGGGCACCTGGTTAGCTCGGGCGCCCTCACCACAGCCCGCGGGGAGGCTGGAGTCACCCCGCTTTGCAGAGGAGGACACAGGAGGTCCAGAAACTCCAGTGAATTGCCCGAGGTCTGACAGCTGTGATGCAGCCCACACCCGTGAGATTCTTAAGTGCAAACCAAGCCTTCCCGCAATCCCCCCACTGGCCCTCGGAGACCAAGGCGGCGAGCGGGAGGGAGGGACAGCCTCTGCTCGGCGAGGCCTCCTGTCTTCCCCAGGTGCCTGCAGGGGTCCTGAAGGGCCCCCACTGCCCACCTGCCAGTCCTGTCCTGGCCCTCTGGGGCGAGCTGGGCCTCACTTTCCCCAGGAGAGAATGGTGCCCGCCTTCCAGTTGGAGAATTAGAATGAGGGAGAAAGGCCACAGAAACTCAGGTGGTAACTTAGTGTGGTTACGAGTGACACCCCATTCTCCCTGTCCCCAGCCAGGACCCTCTGGCATCCTGGACTGCCCCCCCCCATGCCCTCCACGCAGGGCCACCAAGTCCCCTTCGCTCCTCTGTCCTTCCCTCCCCACAACCAGTGCCTGGCCAGGCTGCCCCGGCTGTGTCCACAGTTCCCTAGGCAGCCTGTCCCAGTTCCCTCTCCTCAGAGCGGGTCTGGGAGGGGGCATGTCATCCTTGTGCCCTGGTCATGCCCCCAGAGGGCAAGGAAGCTCTAGCCAAGTGACCCAGGCAGGGATCTGGCTCTGCCAAAGCTTAAACAAAAACCCTGGGCTTTCTGAGGTCCCTGCAAACAAAGGGTGGGGCTGACCTCTGTGTCCCTAGCTTCACTGCAGGGTCCTCATCCCCCTAGATGCATGCATGGCCTTGCCCCAGGCCTGGCCTGGCCTCTGGTGGGCAACGTGTGGGCTGTGCCAAGGCCTTGGGTACTGGGGGCCAGGCCTGGAAAAACCTGCTCACAATCCACCAGGTAGAGATGGGGGAGGTTGAGAAGGGCCCCCTGATGGTTCATGGGGAAACTGAGGCTGAGTGAGGGGAGGGGAAGTGACATGCCTGTGGTCACAGAGCAAGTAGTGTGGGAAGCTGAGTGAGGTCTGACCCTGAGGAGCCCCTCCAGGCAGGAAATCTGCAGGTCTCCCTATTTCCTGTTCCTGGGCTCCATTCATTCCCCAGGCATTTATTGAGCACATACTGTGTGCAAGACTCGGTGGTGCCAGGACAGACGTGAAGAAGGGATAGCATTTGCCCTCAGGGAGTTCAGGCAGGCCAGGGAGGGACAGCCGGAGAGGAGGGGGCCAGACAGCCGTCAGCCTAGGAGCCTCGGAAAACTGGGAAAAACAGGTCTTCCAACCCCACCCCCAGGCCCTAAGGGGCGAGGTACTAGGGGGTCCTTGAGCTGTTCCCCCCACCTCCAGTAGGAAGCATCCTGTCCTGGGCACCCCTGTGGGACCTGAAGCCTCTCTGAGCCTCAGTTCCCATCAAGCTGGGATGATGGCAGGAGGGTCCCAAAGTGGGGGACCTTGCCAGGCAGCCGCCCTGCCCTGGAGGTGCCTGGAAGCTACATCTCCCCACCCTTGTCAGAGCGCCAGCTCTCTCCAGGATGGTGGCTGCCCTTTTCTCTCCCCCTCGTCCCTTCCACATACTCCTGCAGGAAGTGTGTGCCCCTCCCCGGGCCTCGGTTGTCCATGGGAGAGCGGGCAGGGACCCCGGGCTGGACCTCTGCAGTCTCTGTGGTGGGAGCTAGCAAAGAAGCCAGGGCCGGGATGAAGGCAGCTCCACGGCCTCAGGAGGGCAGACCCAGGCAGCAGCACTGAATCTGGCCAGACCTGTGTCTGAGGGATGAGGCTCACTCCCTGCCATGCGGTGCACAGGCCAAGCACGGGGTCAGAGGAACCAGGCTGACCCCGGCACCATCGTGGGACAGGAAGCTGCTCGGCCTGGGTCCCACCAGCCTTGGGCTTCACATTTACCAGCTACACACCAGGCCCCGGGGCAGAGCACCTTTCCGGCAAAGCATCATATAAACCTCCCCCAGGTGTATTCGCGCCATTAGACAGATGAGGAAACAAACCAGAGAGGTTGACTGACCTGCATCAGGCCACACAGCAAGACGGGGCAGAGCTGGGGTCTTAACTCTAGTGCCCAGCTCCAAACAGCAGGTGCTGATGTCTGAACCCCTGGCCCTCAAACACCTGGAGGGCTCGCTATAACCCCGTTTGCTAGGCCGCTTCCCAGAGCTGCTGAGTCCCTAGGCTGCACGGGGGCCCAGAGCATGCAGACCTCACCAGTCCCCAGAGATGTTGATGCAGGACCAGCTGTGGGAACCGCTGGTCTAAACAGCAAGTCAGAAACGCCAAACGCCAGCGATGCCACTTGCTCCTTGATTCGTTCAGGTGATCTGCAGCTGCTCTTAACCCAACTCGAGGACATAGGTGCTGGGCCCTGGGAACCCGGAGACTGACCAGCCACCCAGTCTGGCCAAGGAGGTGGGGACAGCATGCACAAAGCGAACCCAGGGAGTCCCAGGCCAATGTGACATCCCATCTCGGGCTGTTATGATTCCCATGCAAGTGCCATCTAGGGAGAGGCGTCCCCCAGGGCCAGCTGGGTGTGTTGTGTCACTGATGGGCTGCATGCGCTCAGGCAAGGCCCTTCATCTCCCTGACCCTCCGTTTCCTCATCTGCAGAACGGTTCCTGTCTTCCCTCGTTCGTGGTCGCAGGAGGTCAACGGTGTGAAAGGGCTTGGCCGAGCACACGGGGCACCTCGCTATGGAGGCAGTCTCGGCCCCACCCCCACCCCCACGCAAGCCGACAGTAAGCAAAGCACACAGGCCCCAGACGGAGACTGCAAATCGTCCCGGCCAGCAGCGGGGCCTGCGTGCTTCCTCCGAGCCATGTCCTCGGCCACCTATGAAACTGCACGCAGGAAGGCTGGCTTTCCATACCCAAATCTGACAAAACACTTCTTTTCTTCTCTGACACTTAAGGCCAGTCTTACAAAGGCCTAAAAACGAAGTCACGCAGTGCATGGGCCGTGAGGTCTTGCTTCCCGCACGCAAACTCGGCTCCAGCAGTGTGACCCTAAGTAGCTGTGTGACCTTGCGCACACAGGGGTGTCCAACCATTGGGCGTCTCTGTGCCACACCGGAAGAAGAGTTGTCTTGGGCCACATTAAATACCTTGCGACATGTAATCAACACACAAAAAATCTCACAATGTTTTAAGTGAACGTACGATTTTGCGTTGAGCCTCATTCACAGCCATCCTGGGCGGCATGCGGCCTGTGAGCCGCAGGTTGGGTGCCCCTTAGTAAGCCTTGGTTTGCTCACCTGTAAAATGGGAATGATAGTAGTAAACATCTGTATTTTACTCAGTGCCAGACCCTGTTCTAAATTCTTTAACATTTATTAACTCACTGAGTCCTCACAGCAGGCCGATGAACTGGGTAAATATTGTTATTCTTATTTTTATAGATGAGGAACTGGAGGCACAGAGAGGTTAGGTAACTTGCCAAAGGTGAGACTGTTATTACACAGCCGGCCTAGAATCAGCCGTGGGCCGTGCGAGGCGGGGCCTGTCCACTAGGTGGAGCTGTTGGACTGTGAGGGCGCCGCGCTCCGAAGGCGAGGAGGTGCCTCCGCCTAGCGGTGCTCATTAAATGATACCTATCAGGACTGGAGTCACCCCCATTCGGAGCTGCCGGACCTGACAGACCCTCTTCTGGGCTTGGGGCACCTCATCACAGCACTCTCCCTATCCCCTCGGCACTGCTGGTGTGTCGGTCGGCCCCAAAGACTAGCAACCTCTTCTCTCTAGCCCAGTGCTGTGGAGCGAAAATGAAAAGAAAAGTACCCCTGGCTGGTGTGGCTCAATGGACTGAGCGCCAGCCTGCAAACTGAAGGGTCATGGGTTCAATTCCCAGTCAGGGCCCAGGCCTGGGTTGCAGGCCAATATTTTTCTCCTTCTCTTTCTCCCTCCCTTCCCCTCTCTTTAAAAATAAATAAATAAAAATGTAAAAAAAAAAAAAAAAAAAGAAATCTGTTCTGGACCAATCAATGAAACTCAGATTAGCGACGTTGCTTGACTTATGCTGGGGTTACATCTTATGTCCTGACAAGCCTATCGCAAGTGGAAACTACCCTAAGCCAAAAATGCACTTATTGAAAATTATATCATTATCTATTATGCATGCTGTACCCCTGAAACTAATAAAATAGTCTTAAATGTTCAAAAAGGTACATAAGTTTTTTTTTAAATGCTTTTAATACACGCAACCTACTGAACATCACATCTTAGCCCAGCTGGTTTCTACTGAATGCCTATCCTTCCCACACCCTCGTAAAGTCAGAAAGTGGGAAAATTGAGTCAAGCCATCACAGTCCGGGGACCGTCGGTATGCCGTTTTAGACCTCTTCAAATCCTCTGTGGAAAGGGCTAACAAATCAAGGGAGGAAGGCTTGAACAATGAACAAAGGAACTACGGAGATAACATCACTCTTTTTGAGGAAAGGACAACTAACACCAGCTGTCACTGGGCTAAAACTCCAGTGAGCAAATGAAACAGTTCGGCAGCCAATGCCGCAGCCGCAGATGCAGAAACCTGAGTGCCCAGCCAAGAGGGGTGCAGACAACGAACCCTGAGCTCAGGGACGTTCGCTCGCCAAGGCGAAGCTGACCGCCGGCAAACTGCGCGGCCCATTGGCCGCTTCGGACGGAGTCAAGACAGCCAGGCTGTTCCCGCCCCTGTATAATATTTTCAAATAACGACGTTAATGATTTTCCTTAATGGTAAAAAGAATGAAAATTCAGGGGACTATTTAGAAGCAAAGCAAAAGTATTCAGAGAAACACTGTCTTTCGTGATCCTGACATCCAGAGGTCCCCCTGGCTGCCATTCTGCTCTGCTGTCGTTTTCCGTGGCTCTTTTCTATTCGTGTACGTGCTTCCTTGTCGCCACCGGTGTGCACATGTTTTACGAAATTCAGACCCACTGTAACTGCGGTTTGGTAGCCTGCCTCTCCTCTCAACTCGCGGTCACAAGCATGTGCTCGTCATCCTAGCTGCGCTTCAACTAAAAATACATTTAACGGCTGCAGGATATCCCACGTGTCCTGAGTCCCACAGCGCCAAGCATTTGCTTCACTTCCCATTTCTTTTTCATTTTTGAAGTTACCATTTACGCACGGTAAAGCGCAGCCCATTTAGGGCGCAGTTCTGCGGGTGTTGACAAACGCGGACGCTTGTGGCAACCGTTGCCACCACCAAGATACAGAGCTGTCCCATCGCCCCCCGAACTTGTCTGGGCCCCTCTGTGGACAGCCCCACCTTCCGTCCCCCGTCCCTGCAAACCGCCGATCTGCTTTCTGTTTCTACGGTTTTGCTTTTTCCAAAATGTCGTATGAATGGAAGCGTATGACGTGTGGCCTTTAGAAGCTGTCTTCTTTCACTGCACGGGACTTTTCTGAGGTTCATCCGTGCGGTTTTCTGTATCAGTAGTTTGTTCCTTCCTATCGTGTGTCGTTCCCACGGGATGACTTTACCAAGGTTTGCGGGTCTAGTTGAAGGGTAGTCCCAGTGTTTGATGATCACCAATAAATACAACATTCAAGCACTGTAGGTTGTTGCGCAAGCATGTTTGCATTTCACTTTTCAATCATGTTTGCTATATTGTAATATTGCAATATTATAGTAACAAAGGTATTCCAAATCACTTATCCCATTAAACGAGGTAATAGCCTCAGATTAGATTTCTATCTTTTTTAAAAATATTTTATTTATTTACTTTTAGATAGGGGGGGAAGGAAGGGAGAGAAACATCAGTGTGTGGTTGCCTCTCACATGGCCCCCAGCGGGGACCTGGCCTGCAACCCAGGCATGTGCCCTGACTGGGAATTGAACCTGCGACCCTTTGGTTCGCAACCCACACTCAATCCACTGAGCCACGCCAGCCAGGGCAGATTTCTATCTTTAAAAAATTAAGTGCGGTGATTGCTGCGGGGAGGGAGATATTAGAGGACTAAATGGTAATGGAAAAAAAAATACAACAAAGATTAAATCAAGAAATAATACAGTAATTCATAAATAATAATAGAAGAATGAAAATAAAATGAATCATGCCTTCAAAAATTAAAACATCAGTCAAATTATTATTTAAATATTTTACTTTTTAAAAAATATATATTTTGCCTTTTAAAATGGGGCCTTTGTGAACTTCCAGGTACGGACTGCCGAACACACAGGGCTGGTGGGAACCAGATAGGGCCCGTGACTCACTCCATGGCTCGTTTTCAGACGTGCCTGACCTGCCCAGGAGCGACAATGACTAAGGCAGCGTTCGCCTGTTTTCTCTCCAGCGCTAACTAAAGTCCACTGGGTTCTCCAGGGGCAAGGGACAAGATCTGCGCTTGTCTCACTTTGTCACTTATCCTGTGACTGTGCAGGCACGCCTAGTTTTTCCTTAGAGTGGCCTTTGGCTTTCAGCAAGCTCCTATTCAGCTGTGAGAGAGTTCAATGCACGACAGCAGGCCCTGGAGAAATGCCGTTTTACCCAGGGTCCTTGGGTTGTCACGCTGCGGGAACTTTTGTTTCTATCCGTTCGCCTATGTTAAAACTGGTTTCATCGCTCCTTGTTTTGCTCCAAGTCGCAGACCCTTCCCACAACATTAAGTGAGGACTTACTAAAATGCCATTTCTCTTGCCCACAGCCGCCCCAGGATGTCTTCAGAAAAAACAGCGGGACAACCCGCAGAAGGCGGTGCGGGCCTGCCTGCTGGCTGGGCCCTGCTCACGGACCCTCCTGTCTTCTATCACTGTTCTCAAGTCTCCAGCAGTGGTTCTCAACCAGGGTTCATTCTGTCCCCACAGCAAAGAATTATCTAGTCCAAAGTGTCAGCTGCACTGAGGTTGAGAAACCCTAATGTAAGGCAACAGAGACTGAAGTTAACAGTGTTTACACTTGAAAATGGACAGGCAGACTTCGGTCAGGTCATTAGAGTAGGGAGTGAGTCAGTTTAGGCCGGAGTTAAGTCTGGTTTTGTTGTTCTCTGTTTATCTTCAGTGCAGCCTGGGATTCAAACTCCCTCAGCAAGGGGCTGATGTAACCTTGTGCTCACAGGGCGGGCTGGGGTGCCGGGAATGCTGGCTGCCGCGCTCGCTTCCGCTCCTGTGGCCAACGGCTGCAGCTCGTTCTTAGCGCCAGGCTCCTGAACGTGTGGGTGGAGGTCCTCTGGGGCTCTGGTCACCTCAGCCTTTGGTCTTGTGGGTCTGAGGCTCCGGGATGGGGCTTTCTCAACACTTCGGCCCTCCTCCTGGTGACAGCAAACCTCTGCACGGTGTCTGTGACTGGTCCCCAGTGGGACTCTCGTCTCGCCCTTCCAGTGGCAGCAAACCTCTGTTTGGTACACTGTTCTGGAAGGTAATAACTTACCTGTCCTTGGATATGGGATTCTAAGCCCAAGGAGTTTCCAGACGCCTCCCCAGTGGTAGAGGGATTTTGCTTCTACCCTTCCCCCTGCAGCGGAAATTTTGTCCACCCTTTTAAACGTTAGAGGACTTCCTATCCTCCTTTGGTATCGCTGGGCTTTGTTCCTCTTCCTCCCATGGCAGAAACGGGTCTTTGCCTGTGCCCCACGGGAGAGAGAGTTTGCTGCTTTTGCTTTCTAAGGGTGGGATTTTGTGCCTGTCCCCCCACAGTTGCATGCCTGCCACACAGGGGGTTTCTCTTGTCTCTTTCTTGGTCTCCATCTTTCTCATGAAGAATGAATTCTGGTGGAGTTTTATGGAAACATGCTTGTGAGTGAATGTAAACTCTGTCTGTCTCTGAGCCCCAGGCCAGCTACTCCAAACTGCCACACTAGCTCCTGTTTGCCTTTAAGAATTCATTAAAATTTTAGGTGATTTCAGCCCTGGCTGGTGCGGCTCAGTGGATTGAGTGCCGGCCTGTGAGCTGAGAGGTCACTGGTTTGATTCCCCGCCAGGGCACATGCGTGGGTCGTGGGCCAGGTCCCCAGGTGGGGCTGTGCGAGAGGCAACTGACCCATGTTTCTCACCAACGTTTCTCTCCCTCTCTTCCCTTTTCTGTGGAAATAAATAACTAAAATCTAAAAAAAAAATCTTAGGTGATTTCCTCTTGCCCACTTGTATAGCAGCCACTTTTCTCCCGCGCTCTGCCAAAGTTGAGGGTGGCCTTGTGCTCCATCTCTTTTTGGAGTCTCGTCTGTCTTGGAATCCAGTTTGCTTGGTTGCTTTGCAAACTCAGCTCTCTGATGGGCTCAGGAGGTTATGATTTTGTAGATTATCCAGCCTTTTCTCATTATGATGTTGGAAGCAATGTTCTTTGTACTTATACAGTCTAGGCCCACAGCAAAAATCTTCATTGAATGTATACTGTGTGCCTGGTGTTGTTGTAGGTACTAGGGAGAGAGAGGTAGACTGAACGGATCTGATCGCACGAAATGTATGTTCAGTTGAAGGGAGGCAGGTGTATTTGCATATCATAGTGCCAGGTGGTAATCAGTTCCAGGAAGAACACGGAAGCAGATGAGAGAAAAAGCGATAATGGTATTTCCTCTTCCCTTGTGCCTGCCTATCAGTGTAGACAGTCTACGCTTCACTGTGCTTTTTCTTCTCGTCAGGGCTCTCCATGTCGGAGAGCTGAGTAGACATCCGCAGCCCTAATGTGACGGATACATTGGTACGATTTCAGCCCCAAACAGTACATGGGACCACCGTCCCCACCAGAAAGACCACGACTGTTCCTCATGAACACGCCAGGTGTTCCGTTTCAGGTCAGACTAGTGCCAACAGCCACAGCATCCAGGGGTATATACTTTGACTCGATACAAGGAAGAACTTCCGAAGAGTCACAGCTGTCTGCAAAAATAGAAGAGGGTACTGTTTCGGAAGGTAATGACTTCCCTGTCCTTGGCTAAGTTCCAACCTATTCCTGGCACCTTTCCAACCCACCCCCAGAGCGCCTAACCGGCCCGGGGAGGCGAGCAACCCCGGCCTCTCCAAGAAGACCGCTGCCAAAGGCTTTTCCTGGGACGATGCCCTCCCGGGCGCCTCGGCGCCGATTCTTCATTCTCACCACTTGCGCAGCTGCGCAAACCAGTCTTGGGGAAGAGGAATGACTCGACCAAGGTCACAGAGCCAGGCAGTAGGCGGCGGAGTCGGGCGTGGGGCCAGGGGATTGCATCTGACTCCAAAGCCTCTCGCCTTTCCCTCCACCACACGACCTCAGGCGACATCTGGCGGCCCCACACAGGCTGTCGTAAAAGAGGCGAAGTCTCCAAGCCCAAACCCTCGCTGTGTGTCGGCAAAGGGAGCCCGAGGGCAGGACACAGTCCGAGGCGCTGGAAACATCACGCTTCTTGTCTACTCACCAGTTCTGGCCGAGCACCTTTTGCCTCATGAGAACTGCTACCTCCCCCAGCCCTTAGACCCAAACCGATACTTTAAGAAAATCAATTGTCGGCGTAGAATGGTTCTTACTTAGGGCAAAAAAAATATAGGGGACTAAGGAAAACTCGGTGTCTGGACTGGCTCCTTCCCTTCAGGTTTCCTCCTTTGCCACTTGGAGTGACTGGCTCTGCCTCACTGATACGGAAGAGGTGAGAAGCAGTCCATTAGTTGAAGCGGCAATCCACCAGCCGAAACGGCGGGGGTTCCGAAGGCCGTGCGCATGGGAGCAAACCCCACCCAGGCCCAGGTTCGCCAGCCACTTCGCCCCCATCGCGGGCGAAGACCAGGACGAGGCTCGCGAGCCTTCTGCGCACGCGCGTGCAGCATCGGGGGCGGGGCTTCAGTGGGCGGAGCCAGCGGCACAGCTAAACGAGGCCCTAGACTCGAGGCGCGTGCGCCGGTTTTGGGCGGGGCCGTGGGCGGGGCCTGGAGGAGCTGGGGCCTGGCCGTCACGCGCAGCCCCGCCCCCCGGGCAGCAGTCTAGCTCCGGGAGGCGGCAACCGCTTCTACTCGGCCCTTCCCGGTTGGCTGGACCAGCTGCGCCTCGGTTCTCTGGTGACTATGGGGGACCCCAGCAAGCAGGACATACTGACCATCTTCAAGCGCCTCCGCTCCGTGCCCACCAACAAGGTAGTGTCCGCCGGGCGTGTTCAGGCTTGCGTGGCATCCTTGCGGGACCCCGCGGGCGGCCTTGCGGTGCCAGTGTCCACGGCCGCGGGAGGAGGAGCCGGCCCGGCCTGTGACACGTCGCACTTGCGGCGGCGGCGGCTGGGCCTCTCCTGGGTCCGAACCGCGCGCCACCCCCCAGCCTCAGCAAGGGAGGAGCGGGGGTGGGGGCGCACGGCCAAGCCGAAGTCGGGGCGGGCAGCGGGGGTCCTGGGGGGCGGGAGGCGAGAGCACCTGGGGGTCGTGGGGGCGGGGAGCAGAGGCTTGTGGGTTCCTGACACCTGGCAGAGGAGGACACACGCGGCGGGAGCGGCCTTTTGGGGTGGCCGAGTGAACACTGTGACTTCCTGAGAGAGCTGGGGGCGAGCTTGGAGGTCCCGAGAGAGGGCTGACGAGGATACCCCGCGGTTCCCGCCAGTGGGGCGGGCACCGCAGGCCACCTGTGACCCAGCTGGGACGCGTGCACCGGGTCAGAAATCCAGCTGGTAGCGCTGGGCGTTTGGGAAAGCTCGGCTCGGCCCCTTCCCACCCTGGAAAGGACCCCTAAAGCGCCTCAGGGCGCCTGTTGGAGCCTAACGGGCTCCTTGTGTCCTCTGATGGCAGCTTCAGCGTACCTCTGGGACGGAGCTGCCCAGTGGTCAGTGCGACGGCTTCCAGCTCCTTCCTCTTTCTAAGAAAGCCCAGCACAGACCCTTTCCCTTCCTTCCCTTTGGGTCTCTTTGGAGATTGGGGTTTTCCTTTTGTCCCCATCTCCAGAGGCTGTCCCCCTTGACTTTTGCAACTTTTGGAAACTGGCTGGAGAGGTGATGACGCCTTGGGCTAAAGTGACGCCCTCCCTTGAGGATCACAGGTCCGGATCACAGGTCGGACTGGAACCTGGAGAGGGCAAAGGGCTGTCCTGCCAGCATCAGTGTGGACTCTCTCCTCTCCACCTGTGATAGGAGCTCTGTCTGGGCCCCACGGTCACCTCCAAAGCGAACAGCTGTTAACGAGCGTGGCCAGGAGCCGTGACATGATGGCATAGGAAGTTCCCAAGTCTTACAAAATGTAGATGGCTTTGTTTTAAGTCTTGATGGTGGAGGGGAGCCCAGGATGTCACAGCCTAAGCGGAGTGAGAAAGGCAACGGTTTATCGGATGCCATGTCTGACGAAGGCAGGAAAGGCACAGGGAGAAAGACTCCAGGAACTCTCCAGTGCCAGTTTCTTTGCTAGGTTCTTCGTTTTCAATTTTGGAATCGTCTGTTAAAAAAGAGTGTTTCCTGTGTATCCTGACCACATTCAGATCTGCAGTTAGCAGTGTAGAAACTGTATTTTTGGGTCTGCTTTATTTCAGAAACATAACATCAAAGGGAAAGCGCCCTTTTAAAAGAAGAAGTTGGCGTCTTTCTACCTAGAGACACCTTGAAGCACACACATGGGCACAGCTGGTTATCCAGACCCTGCTGCCTTCTAACTGTGTCTCCTCGGGCAGGTCACTTGAACGCTTACTTTGTACTTTATTTTCCTCAGCGAAAAAATGGGACTTGAGCAGGATCTAACTCAGAGGGTCATTGTGAGGATTAAGTGAGAAAATCCTGGAAAAGGACCTGCATATATTGGACTAGTCCTCAATACACTGCTTTTTATCATTTTCATTATGAACGGCACACCTATGGAACATTTTATATTCTGTCATAGGATCAAGGAAAGCATTGAGCAAAAATACTTTCTGGTCATGTTCCACAGTGTCGTGCCCCACTTCTCGATTAAGACTCTTTATATGACCATTGGTAAGAAACAGTGACCCAGACAAAGATGGAAACTAGTTTCAATGATGCGGAAGAGTTGGATGGCAGTGCGCGTTTTCAAGGTGGGGTTCCAGAAAGAAGCTCTGAGATACACGAGACAGGAAGGGTAGGTAAAGAAAGCAACTCGGCTTACTTTTAGAACGTGGTGTCCAGTTTCTTCCTGTCGTGTGTGATGACCATTTACTCTGGACCAAGGGTTTTAACTCAGAAGGGTCAGTTTTCTAGTTTGTGAAATCCTTCCTTAAAGCCATACTGTTCCTTAGTGCCTGTCGACTGCTTGAGTGATTCATTCAACAAATATCCATTGAGCACCTGTGGTGTGCTGGGCCCTGGGCCAAGCACTGTGGGTACCCTGATGTCCCTCAGCAAAGAGACAGGCTCTTGCCTTCGGGGAGTGGATGGCCCAGTGGACGGATGGGCAAGGGTCGCCTGGCCGTGTGAGAGGCAGTGTGCTACAGGGGTGCAGACTGCCTGGGGTCCAGCCCCCGAGATACCATTTCTTAGCTGTGATACTTCGTAATTCCTTAGTTTTCTCTAAAATGGGGAGTCAAGCCCTGGCTGGTGTAGCTCGGCGGATTGAGCACAGGCTGGGAACCAGAGGGTCCCGGTTCGATTCCCCGTCAGGGCACATGCCTGGGTTGCAGGCCAGGTCCCCATGAGGGCCACGTGAGAGGCAACCATACGTTGCTGTTTCTCTCCCTCTCTTTCTCCCTCCCTTCCCCTCTCTCTAAAAATAAATAAATAAAATCTTTAAAAAAATGAAATGGGGTGTCAAACTGTGCACTACATAATTGGAGGAATGTGAATGAAAACGCAGAGCCCTTGTTTGAAAAGCATCAGGAATTTTAAGGTGAGACTGCAGAGCATTAGCCAGCCACACGCCCTGCTGAGTGTGGGCCCAGTGGGACTGGCGGATCACACACGCACCCGGGGCACAGAATGGGGAGGAAACACTCAGTATCGGCTGTTATTTCTGCAACAACTCTTAACCTCATCATTAGTTTCCATCAACAAAATAACTCATATTCTGCTTAGAAAAGCGTGGCTCAACTTTGCACAATCTCCGCTCTCAAAGCACCATCTCGTGCTCTGCAGGAGACTTGAGGTGACCTCGGTGAAGGGGGGCTTCTGTTTCCAACTGCCTCCCGCCCTCCAGTCCCACAGGCCCCGCTCCCAGCTCGGTAGCCCTCCCACCCTGCAAACGGCCCCACTACCTGTGTCTGTGTTTAATGCCACTTTGTGCCAGGCTGGGTGCCCAGCTCAGGTGCCCAAGATAGAGCGGGCCCCATCCTTCATGCAGCTAGATTCTGGCAACCCCTCATCGCAGGGGGTGGGGGGGGAGGATGCTGGAGTGGCGGGTCAGCACCCCCGCTGTTGGTCTCCTGGGGCCAGCCTCTCCACCACCTCGGGAACGGCTCGCAGATGCCAGCTCTGGGCTGCACACACCTGATCGCTGCTGTCACCTCTGTCCACAGTCATCTCCTGCACGGGCTGTTGCTCTTACAGCCCTTTTAGACTCTTCTTGAGACCCCAAAAGCTGCTGCAACCCTGGCTGCAAAACATTTTGCATCCTGTCCTTGCTTCCTAAGATTCAACCTTGCAGCTATTGTCTCGCCCACTGGACTGCTAGTCTGTGGGCTCCGGGCATGCCTGCTGAAACACCTTTGTGCGTCCACTCTGTGTGTGCCAGGTGCGTGCCTGATTGTGCAGACACACACAACTGCCCGTTGAGTGAGTGAGGGATTACAAATGGCCCCTCGTGGAGGGACAGCACCTTTGGCGCAGCCCCATGGAAAGAAGTTCCTTAGTCCAAGGACTGTGAGCACGGGCGTTTGAATTTCCCTGTCCTTCTCTCCTACCACGGTGAGCTCTGCAAAGGCCAGCATGTGGCCTGGCAGGGGACAGGGGCTCAGCAGGTGTGTGGAATCTGTGGTGCCACCTACTTCTTAATTCCTCAGTGCCAGTCATAGAAGCTGGCACTGAACCATCAAAGTCAGTGGCCGGCACCTTTCATGTCCTTTGTCACTCCACGCCCACAATCACACGTGCTTCATGTGAGCCTGTCGTGAGGAGGGGCTTTGAGAACCCGTGCGTCTTTGCTCTTGCAGTGCCCTCTGAGAGGCCAGAAGCCAGGTCTCTCTTGAGTAATACAGTCGGGACAATCTTCGGATAGGTGGCTCTGCCTATAAACTGGATCTATAATGTAGGCACTTATTTTTGGAACAAATTTAAAACAACTCTATTAGTGGAGTTGTTGCTGTGCTGTAGCCCTGGCTGTAAAGGTTTTATTTATTTATTGTTAGAGAGAAGGGAAGAGGAGGAGAGAAAGGCCGTTGCGTGAGAAACAGTTGCCTCTCGCATGCACGTGGCCCACAACCCAGGCCTGTGCCCTGACTGGGAATCGAACCAGTGACCTTTTGGTTCACAGGCCTGTGCTCAATCCACTGAGCCACACCGGCCAGGGCCTGATTTTAATTAACTGTGTTAGTTTCCATGGTGAGCAGTATATACTTTAAAGTCCTTTACGCTCCTGTTGTCAGATGAGGGATGTCTGACTTGGTCGGTGTTGAGGGAGGCAGGCTCGGGGTCTCTCACAGGCTGCGGTCATCTGAAACTGAGGTGTCCACGCCCCAGCTTGCTCATGGGGTGGGCGGCCGCCAGCCCCGCTGTGCGCCCGCTGCTAGACTTCCTCCCCACTCGGGCCTCCCCACTCGGCTGCCCAGGTGTCCTCAGGCCATGGCAGCTGGTGTCCCCCAGAGCCAGGGATGGGAGAGAGAGTCACGGTGTCTTTTATGACCTAATCTGGAAGTGACAAAGAATTTCTGCCATGTGATGGTCACAGAGACCACCCAGGAGCAGGGAGGGTGGGGAGTATACAAGGGAGTGGCTGTCAAGAGGGGCGGGTCCCTGGGAGCGCAGGGAGTCTGGCCACCACCCTCCTCCTCCCCCAGCTGAGGACAGAAGTGTATACAGTACCTGCCGTCCTTACAGAGCCACCGTTCAGGGGACAGGAAGACCTGGAGCACTCTCGGAGGGGACATCCCAGCTAGTGTTCATTTAGGTGACAGTGGGAGCCCTGGAAATGCTTCAGGGATGGGTAATGTTTGAGATGATACACACACCTGAGTTCTCCTCCCTACTCACATTGCGTAGTGGTATAATAGATTCATAATAATATATAATTCACTGTATAATTAATGTGTTGTACTAATATAATTCAATTAATATAATAATAAAAGAAATTGAAATTTGGGGTTTAAAAATCTAGTTGAGATAGTTTCTGTTAACCAGTTTAAACTGTGCAGGTTCAGCGGCTTTCAAGCTGAATCATGTATTGTGTCCCGTGGGAAGGCTCGTTTGGCTAATACACAGTAATTAATAATTGAATTTTCACATTTTCTTTCAGGTGTGTTTTGATTGCGGTGCCAAAAATCCCAGCTGGGCGAGCATAACCTACGGGGTGTTTCTCTGCATCGACTGCTCGGGGTCACACCGGTCGCTGGGCGTTCACTTGAGTTTTATTCGGTAAGTGAATCTGTCCCCGTTGGGGGGTGGGAGGGATTACGTTGTCACGTGGGTCTCTTTCCCCTTTTTCCTTTATGCTTCCTTTGACATCAAGTGAAACCAGAGGTTGGTTATGAGTTACGGAGATTTTGGTCATAATTAAGTACACTGGGAAAATGAGTCATTTCCTATTTTGTACTGTTATGAGAGCTCCGCCAGAGCCAGGAGGCTGTGGCATTGGGCCTGAGACGGTGTTTCCTCTCCCTTTGTGATTTTCTAGTAACGTAGCAGCACGAAGGGGTCCTGCTGAGACCCGGAGAAGGGGACTCAGGGGCTGTGGGCTGCCCACCCCGTCGGGTGGGAGCTGATGCCCTCACGGTGGGCTCCCGCGTGGTCCCGCAGCCCTGGCTCCCAGGCCGCTAACACCGCACAGCCCGGGTGGTGATTTTCGTGTGAAGTTTACTAGCAGTTACAAATGCTTGTAACAGGAATGGCTTCTCTTTTCATCCGAAGTCTTGGGCTGCCCTGGATCCTCTGACAAGTTCCTGTCTTCCACCCTGACACTGGTGTGGGTGGGGCAGAGGCCTGGGCGGGGCCTTTGTGCGCCAGGGAGAAAGGCGCCCCCTCTGGGCACACGCAGCCCTGAGTCCAGTGGGAAGTGGCAGGTGCCTGCGGTGAGGTAGAAGAAATTGAAATGATGAAAGAAATAATCCAGGGATTCCAGCGGAGCTCAGGGCCTGGAAGCGGAGCAAGGCCTGCACTTGGGCAGCTGTGGGCTGTGGCCGGGCACCCCTGCGCAGCCATGCAGGATCCCTTTGATTGCGGGCCACCTCCAACCAGGTCCCCTGTTTCGCTGCCACTTCTTTCCCAGGGAAGGAACCAGCTAGGCAGGCAGGCCACTCGGAATTGTGGCAAGCATTATATCTTATCTTATGACTTAAGGAATATTATACAATGCAATTACCATAAAGAACATTTGTTCTTAAAGGATAAAGTCTGTTCTAATTGATAATGAGATATTTTGTATGATGGCACAAAAAACTAAATAGTAATACCAACATAATTTTCTTTTTTAATATATTCATTTAAAATTTTCCCGAGGTTGTTTTTTTCAGAAATCAGTTTGTGAAGGCCTGATGTGCTAAGTATTTATAGTCATATAACTCCACAGGTAATTATCTAGAAAGGGGAGTTCTTCTGTGTGTTCTTATTGGTTTTAGAATATCCGTTTTCTTGTCTTCTTGACTTTTCTTAGCTGCGGGTTTCAGAACATTTTGCATACACTGTCCTATCCTTGTCTCTTTTCAATCCTGAGGGACTCAGTTGCCCAGGCAAGTTTACTTTCAGTGTCCTTCCCTCCCCCCCCCCGCCGATCGGCTGTCACCAGTTAACACAGAGACCTGCTCAGCCCAGAGCCCAGGAAGGGTGCACTCGGGGCAGTGCCTGAGTGGTTGTCTGTCTTTGTCTCTTCGCTGTGCTCTTTCCTCTTCGTCTCTGCCCAGCCCTGCCCTTATAACCTGGTCCTCCCTTTGCCTCACCACTGACATGCACTGCCAGCCCCAGCCCGTCCAGGGAGTGAGGTGGCTTCCGGGCGTGTCCTGTGGCCGAGGGAAGGACTGACAGGGAGCCTGGGGAGGCTGGACAGCAGGTTTAATCACTAGCCTTGTGGAAGTCAGACAAATATAACTGTATGAATCATAGCGCTTGCAAATGATTGGAAACAAGTTAAAATTACTACTGAGAGACCCGCGGTCTAAGGTTTGGCGAGACGAAGTCGGGCGTGATAATGGTACTCGGCAGCTTTTATTTGTATGTTTTAAGAGGTGGAGGGCTGTTCTTTGAACACTTTTTACTGATTAAAATAATTACAAGCACTAGCTTATTGGGAAAAACCTTGTATCCTGACTCATACAGGGATTATGGAGGTTGTGGGAAAACTATTTCCTCCTTTACATAGTTGGTTAACTGAAGCTATTTGGTTCAAGTGACAACTCATTCTTCAACTTTTCTTATTTTCGCTGCTTACTTTTTTCTTAGCACTCAGATTCTCTTACCTTTCCCATCTCTTCACCTAAACTAAAGACAAGAAATAACCTGCCCTGGGCCACTCCTCGTGTAGGAACCGGCGCTGATGAGCAACTCAAGTTTCTTCCGCAGGGTGGCTGTATTCTGAGTCCATTGTCATCGCAACATTTTGTTTTATTTTTTAAGATTTTGTATTTATTTTTAGAGAGGGGAAGGGAGGGAGAAAGAGAGGAAGAGAAACAGCAATGTGTGGTTGCCTCCCGCGCCCCCTACTGGGGACCTGGCCCGCAACCCAGGCATGTGCCCTGACTAGGACCTGAACTGGTAACCCTTTGGTTCACAGGCCAGCACTCAATCCACTGAGCCACACCAGCCAGGGCTGAGTTTTTATTGTTGGGAAATACGCTTAGTGCCTTTACTTTGCTCTGAGGTAATCTTAGGTTTCAGGGGCGGGGGGCGGGGGGAGGCACTTGCAGCTTTTACTTCTGGAGCATTCAGTCCTGAGTTTTCTTCCCTTCCTCATGGTGGTGCTGGTAGGTAGGTCCCTTCCACCTGCTGGTGAAATGATGAGCATCCTTCAGGCTGTACTAGGGGTCAAACTGGACCCCCGGAAAAATCCAAACAGGACATCTATTCCGAGTAGAGACATCACCTAATTTTAGGTCGTGACCCACTAAGGGTGTGAGGCAGAGGCAGCGTCGCTCCAACCGCCCCAGGAAGCTTGCTGCATTCTGTTCCCTAGAGGGTACGGTTGCCGGAGTCAGCGCCGCAGAAGCGCTGCTGGCCTGCGTGGCCTGCCCGTGGTCGGTGTGGCCGGGAGCCCTGGCTTCCCGGAAGGGCGAGAGGGGCCGGTAGCCGCTGGACCAACGGTCGAGTGCTTTGGAGCCCCCACCACCTGGAAGCATGTGTCACTGTGAACA
Source organism: Micronycteris hirsuta (assembly GCA_004026765.1). Lineage (NCBI taxonomy): Eukaryota > Metazoa > Chordata > Mammalia > Chiroptera > Phyllostomidae > Micronycteris > Micronycteris hirsuta. The sequence continues at coordinate 75,419 of PVJI01003308.1, forward strand.
TGAACTTAGAATTCATCAGGGTCCCGATGATCAAGGAAACCTTGTTCTCAAAAGTTTAGTGCCTCGATTCTGGGGAAGAAAAGTATTAACATTTAAGAATGTTCTTTCCATTTAGATCTACAGAGTTGGATTCTAACTGGTCTTGGTTTCAGTTGCGATGCATGCAAGTTGGAGGAAATGCTAATGCAGTAAGTTCATCTCAGACTTGTTTTCCTTCTGTGTGAATGTGTGTTCCATGCGTACAGAAGCACAGCACTTGCGCTGTGCGGGAGGCCCTACCGGACAACGGGAATGCGTGAGGGGCTTTGGAGCTGGACCTCCCAGTTGACTTGTTGTCCAAAAACCTGTTAAACGCCTAATAAACACAAAGCTTTGAGTGAGGTGCTGGGACCTAGTGATGAACAAGACAAGTAGATTCCCTCTCTCACAGACAGAGGCAGAGAGCCATTAAAGAAGCAAACAAACACGAACCTGACCAGTGGTGATAGTGTGGAGGAAATTAACACGGGAGGCGGTGATACAGAGGAACTGGGAGGCTTCTCTAGGACAGGTTCTTAATACGCGGTGGTGACCTCTGGGCTTCGGCTGAAAGGAACGCTTACAGCTGCTTACACCTGAATTGTGTTTAGTTTATGAAACCACAAATTTTTTTTTTTTAAAGATTTTTTTATTTTTATTTATTTTTAGAGAGAGGGGAGGGGAGGGAGACAGAGAGGGAGAGAAACAGCAATGTATGGTCGCCTCCCACATGGCCCTCACTGGGGACCCGGCCCGCAACCCAGGCATGTGCCCCGAGTGGGAACCGAACCGGGACCCTCTGGCTCCCAGCCCGCACTCAATCCACTGATCCACACCAGCCAGGGCTGAAACCACAAATTTTTAATAAAACCTATTCTGAAGTTTTCAAATACAGTACATAAATATCATATATTAACTTATAAACTTATTAATTTCTGTGCAAAAAAAATAACCAATTACATGGTCAGTTTATAATTGTATATAAAAGAGTAGACTTCTTAAACCCTACTTACAAACCTAACTAAGGATCCTCAAACTTTTTAAACTTCATTTACACATTCAGTATATCTGATTTCTCAAACTCTTAAATTGGCAGCCTTACAAGTCTAGCTAGCAAAATCACCTACAGCACCAATACCCTATTTATTTTTTTAAAGATTTTATTTGTTTATTTTTTTTTAGAGAGAGGGAGAGGAACATTTATGTGCAAGAGAAACATCAACAGGTTGCCTTTGCACACCCCCAGCTAGGAACCTGGCCTGCAATCCGGGCATGTGCCTTGGCTGGGAATCGAACCAGCGGCCTTTTGGTTCTCAGGCTGGCATGCAATCCACTGAGCCACACCAGCCAGGCTGATACCCTATTTATAATGCCAAGTGGTAGAGGTTTAGTAAATAGGATTCCCATAGACATGCCATTAAACATTCAAAATATAAGAAATCAAATTTGTATATATGTCAAATAAAAATTATATCTAGCATCAGTTTTATATTTAAAATTAAAATTATAAATCTAAAATAGTAGTTTTCAAAATATCAGATTCCCTTGGATTAGTGTTTCTCAAAGTTTTTTTCATTATTGTTCCCTAAGCAGAAAATTTAAAGTTACATTATTTTAAATTTAAACTGGATTTAATTTTTCCCTAGTGAGAGGAAATTAAATACCAAGGAATATGATTTTGTCTCATAAGGGTGAGCATTGGAAGGTCACAAACCATTGTAATAACTAAGATTTTTTTCACTTTCTAAGAAACAGTTGTGCCCCATTAAGAATGCCTTCAATCCTCCCTGGCTGGTGTGGCTCAGTGGATTGAGCACTGGCCTGTGAACCGAAAGGGTGCAGGTTTGATTCCCATTCAGGGCACATGCCTGGGTTGTGGTCCAGATGAGAAGCAGCCAGTCTTTCACATACTGACATTTCTCTCCCTCTCTGTCTCCCTCCCTTCCCCTCTCCCTAAAAATAAATAAATAAAATCTTTAAAAAAAAAAAGAATGCATTCAATCCTTAATATTTCAAGCATCTTATTAGAAACCCGTGCTGATTATCATGATGTCCACAAACTTGTTCCAATATTGTGGGTTCGGTTTTATCTGTCCTTATTTCTAAGCCTTCCCAAGGTTGCAGGGCCCCCCACCCAGCCCCAGAGCAGCTTTCTCAGCTCCAGCCGGCCTGGCTGGCGGAGGTTGGGCTGGGGAAGGGTCAGGCCGTTGGTCACTCCACTCAGCGGTGGAGTTGGAACCACCCTACTCGAGTTTGAACACCAGCTCTGCCTCCCACTTAGCTGTGCGACATTGGGCAAGTTGTTGAACGTCTCTGGGCTTCAGTTTCCCCGTCTGCAAAGTATAGATAGTAACAGTGACGGCTGATGGTGTTGCTATGAGGATTTAATAATGGGTTGGTGCCCGGAAGCACGTAGCCCAGGATGTGGTGCATGGGAGTGCGCAGTGCCATTATTACTAAAAATGGGTCAGTAAGATGAGCTCTCGTACAGGTTTTTGGAATACCTCCTTAATTAAGGCACGAATTCTGTAATTCATGTCTGTGCACGGACCCTTATAAGGGGCCAGAAGCAGTCTCCTCTGGTTGTTTAAGCACTTCTTTTGTCGCCTCGCCTGTCTCTGGTCATGAATAAATAGTGCTGAACAAGGTGAAGGCTGGCGTAGCTCCTAACCAATTTGTCAAAAATTCCAGTTTAGTGGAATCCAAATTAGAGTGGGCTTCTCGTGAATTAAAAGTAGTCCTGAGTGGAAAGCGAGCGCCCAAATAACAGAATGACAGGTGGTTTCCTGGAGAAACGAAGGCCAGCTATTTCATTTTGTAATTCAAGGCTTATGTCCAGTTTTACCAAAATACCAATGTTACATCTGTGGAAGGTATTCCCTTTTATAAGAAAATTTTTATTAAAAAATTTTCTTTGGTTTACGTGGTTTGGGATAGTTTCGCTAGTACTTTCCAAAAACCTTCCAAACGAAACGTTTGGGTCACTGCGTGCGCCGTGCTGCAGTGCCGCCAGTAACCGCGCACTCTCCTCCGCAGGCGTCCTTCTTCCACCAGCACGGCTGTGCCACCAGCGACACCAACGCCAAGTACAACAGTCGGGCGGCGCAGCTCTATCGGGACAGAATCAAGTCGCTGGCCTCGCAGGCCACGCGGAAGCACGGCACTGACGTAAGCGCGGCACAGACGTGTGCGCGGCACTGACGTAAGCGTGGCGGTGACGTAAGCGCGGCCCTGCGAGGCTCGGGCGTCCCCTTCAGGCGGACGTGCCTTTGTGCACAGGGAGGCTGGGCCTCAGACGTGAGAACTTCCCAGCCGGCTGCTCGTCTCTGTCCGCACGCCCGTTGTCGCGTGTCGCCGTCACCCCGTCGTGCTTTACCTGTGCGTCTGTGAGCAGACGCCGTCCTTAGTGCGGGTCGTCGGCTCTACGTGGCGCTCGGCCAGCAGCACCAGGGCTCAGGCCCGGCCGGGACGGCATCCTGCCCGCCAGGCGCCGCACGGCCTCGGTGCCGAGGGCACCGGGCAGCCCGCCCGCACTGTGCGTGGGGCCGTGTTAAACCATGAGACCACCCACGGAAGGCACAAAACGCGACAACGTGGCGCTAAAGAAATAGGCCACGGCAAGGACTCTTGCTTTACAGCACCAACTGAAACGTGGCCGAGTGTCGCCCGCTCAGCTAGCTGGGGATGAACACCCGGGGCGTCCCCGGTCCCTTGGTGCTCGGCACGGGTTGCAACGGACCGTGAGCACCTCGGGAGTTGTTTGGGGGCGCTGCAAGTAGGGAGTTTGCAAGGAGGGCTCCACACACGAGGAGGCTCGGCCGAACTTTGGGGCCTGCGCTCAGGTCCGAAGCCCTTCCCGGCCGCTCGGGGCTCGGGCGCAGGCTCCCTGGATGGGCCGTCCCTGAAATGTGCTCGGGGGTCGGCACAGCCTGTTGCTGACTTTAAAGCGACGGAAAGGACCCGTCTTTAGCCCGCGGGTCTCTGGGGGAGGAGTGGACAGTGTTAAGTAAGGCCTTCGAAGCCAGGGGAGATGCTGACGGGCTTCCCGGTTTGTCCTAGCTGTGGCTGGATAGCTGTGCGCTCCCGCCGTCGTCCCCCGCACCGAAGGAGGAGGACTTCTTTGCTTCGCACGCCTCCCCTGAGGTAGGTGTAATGCTTCACGAAGCTTCGTGGTGTGCTCACTCTGACAGCTGTGAAGGGCGTGTGTTTACAACGCTTCAGTGAGGGCCCAGGCCCAGCTGCTGGGACAGACCCCCGGGAATCACAGCCGCTTAACCAAGATGGAAATGACCTGTCATCAGCCGCTCGGAGGGAGCTGTCCAGCGTTGCCCTCGGGGCTCGTTTCGTTATTCTCGCAGGTGGCTTCCACTCAGGGTCCACAGGGGCCGCTCCAGGTCGTGCCCTTTCCCACTGGGGGAAGAGGACACCCAGGAAAGCACGTGCTCCCTCCCCTTCCAGACAGAATCCGGAGGGCGCGCCCAGCACCTCTACTCAGATCTCTGGCTGGAACTTAGCCGCAGGTCCTTTACGTCGCTGCCCAGGAAGCTGAGAAATGGTCACTAGCGGCCTCCCGCAGTCCAGTGCGCAGCTCCGCAACTGACAAAGAATGGGGACGGTTTTTTTTTTAACCCAAATTTTAATAGGAGCTAGAATCTCATCATCCCTGGTCGGCGGTGCAGCCAGGACGTATGGCAAGGCTAGCGCGAGAATGAAATGAGGAAGATAACAGCGATTAGTGCCTGGCAGAGTCAGCCTCCGGCAAATGCTCTGAGTGTCGTTATCTTCATCTTTGTGGCCCGATGGTGGCAGCGGCAACAAGCCGTGGTCCTTCTGTGCATTTCCCCCAAGTCATTAGATCAGGGACTATAAGCCTCCGAAGCCTAAAATGTTTACTGACTGGTCCCTTAAGGAAGAGTGCGTGGACCTCCGACTTAAAGCCTCAGCTGTTCTGTGAGCTGCCCTGCCTCCTCCTAGTCTCACTGGGGAGGGGGCACCATTTGTTAACTGCTGCTCAATCCATTCTTTAGTTAATTTTCAAGTTAAAAAAATGTGTAAAGTTTTATAAACTTCTAAACCTTGATTTTTTTTGCTATCCTAATTTGCATATACATGTTCTTATTAATGCAGTCAATAGTTACCAGAAATAGTTATCAAAAAAGAGGGGGACACCTGGCTGGTGTGACTCAGTGGATTGAGCCCCAGCCTGCAAACCAAAAGGTCGCTGGTTCGATTCCCAGTCAGGGCACATGCGTGGGTGCCAGCCAGGTTCCCAGCAGGGGGCGCATGAGAGGCAACCACACATTGATGTTTCTCTACCTCTGTTTCTCCCTTCCCCTCCTCTAAAAATAATAAAATACTTTTTTAAAAAAGAGGGAAACAGGAAACAATAAAAAAAGATAAGTTCTGTTGTGAGCTTTGCTACTGTTTAATTTAGAACTAGACACAGAATATCCGTGATTAGTAGCTGAGAAATGTTAAGAATAGAAGTGATGGGCTAAGAAGAGGAGAGAAACGAATAGTTCAGTGTGGGTTAGAGTCGGAGATGTTAGTGGGAGTGCACGTTTACTTTGCTGTCTGTATACACCCATACACACCTGATGGAGAGCTATTCTAGATGCGTGTGTGCACATGGGTTAATACCCACATGTGTGTATTGCCTGGCTCTGTCCACTGAGAGGACCTGGGGACAGTGACATTTCAGTATAACCAGCACACCCAGCACCCAGACCTTGGTTTTCAAATACCCTTCTCCGGTCCAAGGAACCAGGGCCGCCATCGGAGCGGAGACAGAGAGTAGGACGGGAGCTGCTGGGGCAGACGCGCCTGGAGCGTCCTGTAGAGCTGGAAAGTGAGGAGGTGCTGGAGGGAGGGTGTGGGAGTGGGTGCATCAGGTCTGAAGGACTCAGAACCAACCTGAAGGGGCTTCCAGTGGTCAAAGCTGGAACAGTTTGGACAACAACGTAAATAATGACAGTACTGAGTTACAATCCAAAGAATGAAATAAATATCCGTAAGTCCACACCGATGTAAATAGATGGTTGAATAAGTAAATGGGAAGAAGGGACAATCTTCCTTATAGAAACATTTCAAATCCTGTATAATCGATACTCCCCTCCCAGGAAGTAGAATTTTATCCCCCTGCTTTTGACTAGCGGCCTGACTTAGTGACTAGTTCCCAAGACTGGAAAATGGAATGGGAAAACAGAAGCTGACCGGGAAGAGACCGGCAGGCAGTTCCTGAGCCAAGTGCTCAGGGTTGGCATCACCAGGGTGTCGTCGCGTTGACGTGAGGAAGTGAGAAAGGCACCTCGCCTCTGTGGTTCTCTTTCCCCAAACCCAGTCTTAGCATGAGAAAACATCAGACAAGCCCAAACTGAGGGACATTCTACAGAATACCTGATCAGTAGCTGTCAAAAGTTTCAAGGTCATGAAAAACAAGGAAGGAGAAACTCTTACAAACCAGGGGAGACTAAGGAAAAGTAACAAATGCAGTGTGGGATCCTGGAACAGAAAAGAAACGTCGGAGGAACATTGGTAAAATCCAAATAAGTCTGGAGTTCAGCTAGTAATGTGCGTGGTAATTCTTAGTTCTGACAGCTGACCACGGGGGTTTTAACATCAAAGGAAGCTGGGTCAAAAGTGAGAAACTCTGGTATCTTAAGCAACTTCTGTGTAAACCTGGAATTATTGCATAATAAGGATTTTATTTTTTAAAAAGGAGGAAAAGTAAGGAATTTGAGCATTGAAATAGAGATTTAAGATTAGATATGTTTAATACAGGATTATCCCTCCTTCCTACTAATCCAGATACTAAGAAAGTGACTATTTAAATTACTAATTTTTCCCCTTTTTGTTTTTTGTGTGTGTGTGACTTTTCTCACGTTGTTTCAGGTGAGTGGCATGGGGTGGACCTCAGCACACCCTGAACCATCTTCCTTAGCACCGAGGAGCGAGGACGCCGCCCCAGCAAATGACGCAGGTAGTCTTGGGGACTGTCACAGACTGCTGTCCTGAGGGCCATGGGCATGCTGGGAAACTCTCAGAAAGTGAGACCAGAGTGCAGACTGGCAGGGGCACAAAGGAGATGACTGAGCATGGAATAGGACCTTGTTTTCGTAAGAAAGAGAAACAAAAACATGCACACACAAGACATTCTGGAAGAGACACACCAAGTTCTTAACTGGAGAAGGAAGTCGCTGAGGATTTGTACTTTTAACTTGATACAGTTTCGAAGTGACTGAACTTTTATAATGAGTATCTGTTTTATAATAAGAAAATAACATTTCTGCAGACAACTGTAATTGAACAACAATAAAGTAATTTAAAATAAAAAAAGAAAACATTTCAATTTTAAAAACTATGAACAGTTGATACCTAATGATTCACATTTGATGACTTTATAATAGGATTGTATTTATTATAAATATACTTATATCAATTGCTTACATTTAAAAATAGGGGGAAGGGGAGAATAAGGGGACTAAATGGTAATGGGAAAAAAGATTAAAGATTAAATCTAAAAATAAAATTTTTTTAATAAAAGTAAATTTAAAAACCACGTATGTTATATGAATAACATGGATAAGACGTCAGCTCTTCCTGATTTAAAATGGAGCGTCGCGTGAGCCAGCGTGCTAGTGGGGGCAGCAGCGGGAGCACGGCACTGAGCTCCTGGCGCGCGGCCCCCAGGGAGGCGCTGGCCTGGGCCGCCGGAGCTGGAGCTGCTTTACGGAACTCAGTGTAACAGGAAGGGATAAGCAGTCACCACCCTTAAGGTTGGGAGACAGCGCTGAGCAGCTTCCTGGCAAGGCTCTCGGTGGAGGGTTGAGGCGGTCACTCGCCTGTCTGTGAGAGAGGAGTCAGGGAGCGTGCTGTGAAGAAAAGAAGTCGCTTCACTTGTATGGAGCTCCAGGCGGAAGGGCAGGTGTGTCCGAGGTCCCAGCAGACGACAGATGTCAGGATGCCCGTCTTTCACTTCACTGGTCTGGGCGTAGGCTCCTCCGTGAGTCAGGAGAAACATCTGGCGTCCCGGGGAACAATGAATGGGGTTGGGACAGAGGTCTAGCGTTTTGGAAAAAAATAATAAAAGTTTCTTCACTCTTTACACCCAACTGAATTCAAGTGGATAAAAGATTTAAATATAAACCATGAAAATGTGAGTGTTAGAAGAAACGGGTGAAGCTTTCCTGCCACCCTGGAAGGGGGCAGCCTCTCTGCTTATTCAGGCTCGTGAAGGGAAGAGATGAGTAAATCTGACTCTGGAAATGTAACAGTGGTGGTCTGAAGCAGTCCTTCAAAGACAAGTGATCGAAATTTACAAGTCAGCCCTGACCCACGTGGTTCAGTTGGTTGGGATTGTCCCGCAAAGGGAAGGTCAAAGGGAAGGTCGCCGGTTTGAATCCCAGTCAGAGCACGTGCTTGGGTTGATCAGTGTTTCTCTCACACACTGATGTTTCTCTCCGTCTCTTTCTCTCTCCCCTTTCCTCTCTCTAAAAATAAATAATATGCCCTGGCTGGTATAACTCAGTGGATTGAGTGCGGGCTGGGAACCAGAGGGTCCCAGTTCAATTCCTTGTCGGGGCACAGGCCTGGGTTGCGGGCTGGGTCCCCGGTGAGGGCCATATGAGAGGCAACCATACATTGCTGTTTCTCTCCCTCTCTTTCTCCCTCCCTTCCCCTCTCTCTAAAATAAATAAATAAAATCTTAAAAAATAATAAAATAAAATAAATAATCTTTTAAAAAAATGCAATTCGTATATAGAAAAAAATTTCATTAATATGCAAAGAACTCTGACATGGCTGGTTCTGTATGGTTTGCAACTTGTGACTTTTTTTTCCCATTTCACTTTATGCACGTGGCCCTAAACGCCTGCGGAGATGATGTGGGTACATCCCCAGGTGGAGTTTGGCTTTTTGGGTTCTTTGACTCCCACTGCCCTGCAGCCGCCCTGGCCCTGCACTTCTTCCCTGCGCCTGCTTTCCGTTGGGTTGGGGTGGGACTCTGACCTGGTCATCATGTGGCCGCCTCCTCACTGGGGCTCAGCTCCAGGTGCTCTCCCCAGAGAGGCCCCCAAGCACCCAGGCCACAACCCCGTGACGGATGTTGCCTTCCTCGTGGCCTGGTGTACCTCAGCCTTCGGGACTGGTGTGTCCCTGCCACTGGGCTATGAGCGCCTAAATTTTTTTTTTTATTATTGATTTTTAGAGAGAGAGAGGGAGACATCGATTTGTTGTGCTACTTATTTTTGCATTCATTGGTTGATTTTTGTATGTGCCCTGACTGGGGTTTGAACCCACAACCTTAGCATCTCAAGATGATGCTCTAACCATCTGAGCTACACAGCCAGGGCGAGAAATTCTTTTTTAAGATAACGAATCTACCTGAGCTGGGGATTAGTTTGTCATTATCCATAAGGGAGAAGAGGAAAACTGATTCCAACACTCCTGACCGACAGAGGAAAAGGGGGTTGTAGCTTCCGAAATACAGATAGTCATTTGAACATTGTTGCTGTTGTAACTTAGTAGCATAAGAGGCCTTTTGAGATTGAAGGTTAGCTGCTGTGTGAGATCCACATAACCTGTCAAGTCCAGGTGTCTCAGTTCATTTCAGTAACAGAAGAGGAAGGTAACTAAATGCAGAACAGGGTTTTGTCCTTGTCAATGTTTTTTAAGCAACCCCTGAAGAGTTTCTCCTAAAAGGTTTCATTGTTTAGAATCCCCCTCCTTTTGCACCTGTAACAGCACTTCCCCTTTCTCTTCTCCATCCAGAATTTTTCTTCTCTGTTTTTTTAAAATCCTCACCCTAGGATATGTTTATTGATTTTAGAGAGAGGGGAAGAGGGGGAGAGATACGTCAGTGTGAGAAAGAAACATTGATCAGTTGTTTCCCGTACATGCCCCTACCGGGGATCGAACCTGCAATCTAGGTGTGTGCCCTGACCAGAAATCAAACCCGCCACCTTTTGGTGTGTGGGACGACGCTCCAAGCAACTGAGCAACCCGGCCAGGGCCAGAATTTTACTTGAGCTGTTAGGGAAACTTGCTGTCTCAAGGCCTAACCCAGAACCGCATTTGTCAGCACTGGGTGACTGGCACAGTCTTAAGTAAACTTAAGGACTGTGCTATAAAAAGGGGAGAACAACCTAATTTTAACAAGTAGAATGTGAGGTCTCAAGTACTCTGCTGGTATGTTCTCATTCACTGCCGTTTCTCCACTCACTGCCCGGAGCAGTTCCCAACCCGGAGGAGGTAATCAGTAAACGCACGCTCAGCTCTTTTTCTACAGAATATCATTGTTCTCCCTCATCCTCCTTTGCCTATTTAAAAGCCCTGACTAAAGTTTACCTTTTAAGTATTTATAAAAATAAAACAGTTGCGTTTCCTCTGTTGGGCGTGCCACTTTTTCAATGACAGCTTTATTGACATATAATTAACGTACCATAAAATTCATCCTTTGAAGTATGCAGTTCAGTGGAGTTAAGTATATTCACAAGGCTGTGCCACCCTCATCACTAATTCCAGAACATTTTCATCACCCCACAAAGAAACCTCATACCTCCCCGGCTGGGTAGCTCAGTTGGTGAGAGCGTCGTCCACATACGCCAGGGTTGCGGGTTTGATCCCCAGTCAGGGCACAGACAAGAATCAACCCATGAATGCATAAGCGAAACAGCAAATTGGTGTGTCTGTCTATCTCTCTTTCTCAAAATAAATTAAATAAAATATAACTTTACAAAAAGAAAAAAAACCCATATTCATTAATAGTCACTCCCCATTCTCTCCTGCCCCTACCCCCAGCCCCTGGCAACCGCCAGTCTGCTTTCTGCTTGTAAGGCTTTGTCTATTCTGGACATTTCATGTCAGTGGAATCAGACGACACGAGGTCTTCGTGACTAACGTAATTTGTTACAGGTTCATCCGGGTTGTAGCACGTGTCAGTATTTCTTTGTTTAGGACCAAATAGTATTCCATTGCGTGGATATACCACATTATGTTTACCCATTTTTAAAGGAGTACAGTTAAAATCACAGAATGTTGTTAAGTGAAGACTTTAACAGAGCCCCTAACCAGGATCGCTTTTTAGGTCAATTAGAAAACAGGGCAGGTTGCTTGGCGACTGAAAATTTAGGTTTCTATCATTGATACAATTGGTGTTAGACTTTCCAAATATTATCATATGCTGTGTGTATACTCCACATATATACTAGCTATCTCAGAGCAGATTACTTTAAAACAGGAGATCGTAAGATAGAATTCTGAATGACAATAATTAGGGAGACCACTAAGATTTTTATAAAAAAAAACTAGATAAAAAATGCACTTCTATTTTAATGCCCTTTGAAGTAAAAATTCCTACAATAATAAAATAGGATGTGGAGCTAAAAAGAAAGGGACTCGTTGAACTGGGTAAGATGTGTAGTACTCCGCAAGTTGAATCTATTACATATTCAAAAGCAAGTTTGATGCGTGTATTTTCTGCATTAATATCAATATTTTTAACTTGCAGGTGGACCAGAGCAAGGACCAAGTGTGGAAGGTCTTAACGTACCAACCAAGGCTGCCTTAGGTAATGTGCATAAGAATATTCTGATGTGGCCTGGCCAGTGTGGCTCAATAGATTGAATGCTGGCCTGTGTACCAAAGGGTTGCCGGTTCGATTCCCAGTCAGGGGACATGCCTGGGTTGGCGGGCCAGGTCCCCAGTAAGGGGCATGTGAGAGGCAACCACACATTGATGTTTCTTTCCCTTTCTTTCTCCCTCCCTTCCCCTCTCTAAAAATAAATAAATAAAGTCTTTTTTTTAAAGAATATTCTGATTTAGAGAGTGAGATTCATTAAGAAAAAAAATGAATCTCATCTTTGCATTCTGCCTAGAATTTATTGAGGACATGGCACCATGATGATTGATCTATCATCTCCTAATGAGATTTTACTCAGCTGTTCTGTTTAAGCTGGCCCCATACAGGTGCCATGCAGCGCCACCTGGGGACCCAGCTGAGCCGGAGGTCGGTGCTTTTTTTTTTTTTTTTTTAAAGTAAACATTTTTTTTTTTTTAAGGAACTTTTTTTTAAGATTTTATTTTTATTTATTTTTAGAGAGAGGGGAAGGGAGAGAGAGAAACAACAACGTATGGTTGCCTCTCACATGGCCCTCACGGGGACCTGGCCTGCAACCTAGGCACGTGCCCTGACTGGGAATCGAACCGGGACCCTTTGGTTCCCAGCCCGTGCTCCACTGAGCTACACCATCCAGGGCTGACCTGCAGCTTTGTGTGGGGCTGCTTTGCCTTCCCAGCGTCAGCAGAGGTCAGGGCAGCGCCCATCCCTGTTTACTCAGGGGCTCGGAGCACTTTCTCCTCTTTGTGATTTTGTAATAAATTAACTTAATCTTTAGTTCTTCATTATCAGGGGAGTATAATCTGAAATTGGTGCATGTTACATTGTATTCATTGGAAAGCTACTGCTTTAGTAAAAAATAACTATGATGTTTCATAACTAGAAATGTTTCAGATCTTTTCATCGTGCATTGAGAGACTTGCAGGAGCTGGGAGCAGACTCCGTGAGCACTGCAGCACAGACCTAGAAGTCCTGGAAAGAAAACTGTTCATGCATCTCGTCTTCCTACTTGGAATGATGTTATTCTCTCATTAGGGCTAAAGATTTTAATCTTTTATTGTTTGTGGTTTTATGCTATGTTTTCCTATTAAAGCACATTTTTCAGCTTTGTAAAAAACAAGATTTTGTTTTAACTGAGTCTCTTATACATGATTCTAAAAACAAAATATATATTCTATGATTAAAGTTTACCCGAAAAACGGTATTTTAGAAACTTTCTTTAAGAGCATTATATATTTTCGTGCAATTTAGAAAGTACTAATACTGAAATAATACGATGCTTTATGTTTCTTACTGATTGATATGATAAAATCTGTATATAACTGAAGGTGGAAGAGCGCATCGCTTACTGCTTTAGTCGTGTATAGAAGGCCTGGCTAACTCTGTATTTTAAATGAATTTCGGAAGTTTTCGAGGGGTAGAGGTTAGTGGGAGAGTGTGTTCTAACACGCGTGAGACACGCTCCCGAAGGACGCAGTGGACGGGGCCGGCTTGGGCTCCTCCTCTCTGCGGCGTGGTGCTCAGAAGACGTGTTTTCTGAGTTTGGACGCTGCTGGGAGCGCCGAGGACCCCGCTCTGCTGAAGCTCTGTCCGTGTACAGAGCGCGTGCGCAGACCGGCGCCAGAGCGGGGCCACAGCGGGAGCGCGCAGAGCAGTTTATCCTTGTATGATTGTGCCACGGTCCTTGTATTTTCCATGTGAGCAGCTGTAAACTTACTTTTGCTCCACCCTGTATTTGTCTTCTGGATGACAACCTAATGTGGAGAATGTTAGAGTCTCTTAAATAGCAATGTGCAGTATTTTAGAATTTTTTAAAAAAGAAACACTAGAAATAGAAAAAAATGTATTTCTGTTTGTCTGACTTTGTACTTTTTATTTTTTGGCAGAGGTTTCTTCGATCATAAAAAAGAAGCCGAGTCAAGCTAAGAAAGGAGTGAGTATGGTGTATAAAACACCAATAGTTCAGCTGTAAATGGCTTGTGCACTTGAGAGGCCGCCCCGTCATTTTGTTTTTATTTATTTTGAGCCATGTTACATATAATAAATTGGGCCTGGATAAAGACTCTGTTTTGCTCAATGAGATGAATGTCACATCAAGTGAAGATTTTCTAGAACGGGTGCTTAACGTTTCTCCTGTTAACGACAAAATGTAAAACAACAACAGCACCTAAAGCAATCAGCAGAGGTGCCCTGGGAGTTTCTACTATTGCGTTTGCAGTGCCGTCTCATGGAACGGGGGACGGGGCCAGTCGTGTGTTTGAATCCTGCCTTAACTGGCTGTGTGATCACTTCACTCGCATGACTTTTAGTTCCTCTTCTGAAAACTGGGGAGGAGAGCGATGCCCGCTTCCTAGAGTCACGGGGACAAGGACGAGGACAGGTGTGAAGTACCTGCCGTAAACACAAAACCGTCAAACAGTTTGGACAGATGTAATCTTATATATCTTCTAGCTCGGGGCCAAAAAAGGAAGTTTGGGAGCCCAGAAACTGACGAACACGTGCTTTAATGAAATAGAAAAACAAGCCCAAGCTGTAGACAAAATGAAGGAGCAGGAAGACCTGGCCAGGACAGCACCAAAGGAAGAGTCGATGTGAGTTTACTTTAGTTACAGTAACACGGTTTCAGTGACTGAAACATTAATTAAGCAACTCGCAGAGTTACTTTGCTAATGTCATTTATTTTTATGTGGCTATGAGGAGGGTAATGTGAAATTTAGTTTTGTGAAAACGAGTATCACAGTGATGTGTGGTCTGGAAGGGAGAGGGACCATGGCAAAGGGACACAGCGACGTTCCTGGCTGTGGGGCAGGACGGGGACGGCCTCGCCGGGAAGGGAGAGGCAGGTGTGTTAGGACATGTTCACCTGTGGAAGGTGCTCAGCACCATTAGTCGTTGGGGAACGCACAGTGAGACATTGCTTCAGTCACTAGGCGGCCACAACCAAAAGACAGACAATAACAAGTGTTGGCGAGAGTGTAGGAAACTGGAACCTTTGTACATTGCTGGTGACAATGTAAAAAGTTAAAGTATGACCCAGCAGTTCTGCTCCTAAGAGAAATTGAAACATACGTCTGCACACTCACACAGAAACTTGTGCGTGAATGTTCATAGCAGCATGAACCCCTATAGCCAAAAAGTAGAAACGACCCAGGTGTCCTCCGCTGATGAGTGGATAAACAGAAGGCAGCGTATCTATACAGCGTAGTATCATCCAGCCATAGACTGGAACAAAGTTCTGACTCAGGCTTCAGCAGGGCAAACCCCAGGAAGTTTGTGCTAAGAAGCCAGTCACAAAGCCCACACGTGTGTGATTCCATGTATATGAAATGTCCAGAATAGGCAAACCCACGCGTAGGAGGTGGGCTGTGGTTACCCAGGGCTGGGGGAAAGGAGGTTATTGGTGATAGGTACGGGCTTGCTTGGGGGTGCGGAAGATGCTCTGGAATTGGGCAGTGGTGACGGTGGCCCCGGCTTACGAGTGCCCTAAACACCGCTGGGTGATGTGCTCGGAAGGGGTGAGCTTCATGCTCCGTGAAGTGTGTCTCGATCATGAGAAAAGTGTTCATAACATAGGGTCCCGTTGAACCTGAATTCTGAATCTGCGACGGAAGGCCGTGGGCGTGGCCATCTTCAGAGGTGTTAAGTCCCACTCAGCACCGGGGAGAGGGACGAGGGAGAGTTTAAGAGAAGGAAGAAGAGGGGACAGGCCTGGACCGGCGAAGCTGGAAGGAGGAAGGGGACAGTGAGCACAGGCAGCGGTTTCCCGTGCCATCCACGAGGAGCACAGTGCTGACGGCGGCCAGGACAGAGAGAGTGGGGAGGGAGCTGGAAGCCACGGGCGACGGGAGGCTGGTGCTCGGTGAACGTCGAAGGCTCTGGAGAACTCTCCTTTCGTGTGGAAAGCAGGAGAGCAACGTGGGTGTCTGGGACGTGCCCGTGAGCGGCCGGGAGTGGTCCCAGGGGTGTGGGCGCGGCCCGGAGGGAAGGGCAGCCGGGAGGCCCGTTCGTAGGTGTCTGTTTCCGTTACACGTGTTTCTCTCATCTGCGCGGGTCTCCCATTGGTTTTGGTGTGAGCGGTGACAAGCCACGCGATGACAACAAGAGCACGCACGTCATGGGGTCGTCCTGAGGATGACCTTGGTTCCCGTACATTAAAGCACACCACACGGGCCTAGCTCACAGGAAGCGCCCGTCGTGGGTCGCGACGCCTTACTGCCCACGCCAGCAGTTCACTGAGTGGGACTCGCAGCTGCTACTTCTCACTGTCATTCAGCTCCTAGAACGTAGGGGGCAGCACTCAACCGCGTGTAGGTTTCAGTGTGGTTTGAAAAGGTTTGTGTGAAATGTTGACTTCACTTTCTCTCAGCAAGGCGTTTGACTCTGGGGGAGGGCCGGTTAAATCCGAGTGTTTTGACGGCTTCTCTTGGTGGTCAGGGTGGGCTCTGTCCCCCCGGCTCAGGGGCGGCTTCCCGGAGCCCCGTGGCCCGCAGCGCCCTGCCTGTGGGCAGACGGGTGGAGGCTGGCCGTTCAGTGGCAGCGACACCAGCCGTGACTTGGGTGGTTTCGTTAGGACGGTTCGATGTGCTATGGAAGCAAAGGCACAGGTCGTAGGGCACTTAGGAATTGATTTGGGGAGCACCGTTTTGACAACTTCCCCGTCCTGCCGCTCGGACCCGTGGCAGCTCAGGGCTGCCAGACAGGTGCTGTGCCCGCTGCGAGAAGGGGCGTGTGCAATCCTTAGGACATGAGAATGTTATTCTTCTGCAAGTTAATGGAGTTATTAACTTTATTAAAGTAAATAAAGTTATTTTGGTTCAGTAAACTGCCAGGAACAGTGTTGTTTCCAGCATGACCAAACTGAAACTGAACTGTCCTGCAGTACCCTCAGCCTCGCCTTCCGGCAGGTTCTCAGCCCACCCTGAGGGGCCGCGGGCACAGTTCGCAGGAAGTGGGAGAAGAGATGGAGCTCCCCGCGGCTGGAGCTGAGGCTGGGGCTGAGCGTCTGGCAAGCCCTCCCTAGAGCTGGCCCTGGGAAGGGCTCCAGAGTCCCGACTCCCTGATTCCATTAGCGCCTCCAGGACGCCCCGGGGCCGGTGAGCGGGATGTAGGCCCATCCATTCGTCTTCTCCAGAAGAACCTGTTGCTACAGGGATATCTGTTCCTGATTTTAAGCAGATCTGGTGTTTCCTTCCCAAAATTATACTTGAAAGAGTACTTTTTCCTGAGTGATGAAATGAGTATGTTGCCAGAACCTGCCCTGGAGGACTAATAGTGAAGAAAACAAACTGCCAGATCAAGACAAAATGAAGAAACCCTGCTTGACTCAGGAAGGAAACAGTAAAAGCAAGATTACTTTATCTTAGTGAGAAACTCTGTTGTTATTCCCTGTTACTACACAGAAGTGCATTTATAGGACTATGAAATGTATACAGTACCTTGGTTATGAGGAATTTATGACGTTTTACACAATTTTATAAAATGGATGACAGCTTAGAAATCCCAGTATGCTAGAGAGGTTGCTTTTCAGCACCCTGAAGTTTCGTTGCTGTCTCACTAATGTGATAAAACACTCTCGTTACGGCTACTGTGGGCATAGTTTTCTTTATGAAAAATGAAGTATCTGCAGCCCTTTTAGAAATGTGAGAGTAAGGGGCAGTGTTTTACACATCATTTTGGTGCAGTATTTTTAACAGGTATTTGATAATTTGATAAGAGACACGCAGTTTCTGACCAGCTGTGTAGAAAACCTATTGGCAGAGGGGTGACTGTTCTGTTTCAAATGCTCTCAGAAGCCTGGTTACACAGAGAACCTGTGGGAAAGGTTTTTGTAAATCAAAGCATCTGTCGCAGTTAGTAGCCCCTTCCTAATTTCTCTGTGTGCAAAGTCAAGTGTACACACATTTTTATCTTAAGCCAGAAAAAACCAGCGAACTAACCTCATACTTTGATGCGCAGTGTAGAGGTGTAATAAAATATCAGCCCAAGAAAGAAATTCTGCTTTTTACTATCCTCTGTAGAAATAATTTGGGTGTACACCATTAAATATAACAGTTAATACAAGTTATTGTTATAATAGGTAACATAAATTAGCACAGTAATGTAGGTTCAACAGTGACCATACAAAAGTGACCATAACTTACTTCAGTTCTCTTGAGCACCTACTCAAAAAAGACCTTTAAAAAATGCCAACTTGCCATCGTAATCATTAATTATGGAGAGGAGCACAAAGCTAAAAGTATGTTTCATGTTTAATTTTGCTTAGTATTTTAACTGGCGGGCACAGCATTAAAGCTGAATTAAGGAGCATTTGGTTTCCTGGCAGTGTCTCCTCCTTACGGTTGGCCTATAAGGACCTTGAAATTCAAATGAAGAGAGATGAGAAGGTGGACAGGAGCGGGAAGAGAAAGGAGGAGTCGGAGAGACTCGGCATGGGGCTCGGAAGCTGCAGGAGGTACGTGCGCTCTCGCTGTCCGTGCCGGAGCTTCAGCCAGTTTGCTGATCCTGGGTGGATTTGTCCTGTTATTTTCAACCTTAACAGTATTTTCTTAGTATTCCTTCTTTTCTTCGACTGTTTTGCTTTACACTAGTGTTCAATGTAGCATGAAAACTCCCAAATTTGATTCTTCAGAAATGGGAACCAGGGCTGACTTGTCGTCCAGCAGCTGCCAGAGCGGAAATGAAGTGTATGATTATATTTTGTGTAATTGGTTACGGTCCTCACTAGTGTCCACACAAAAAAAAGTTTTTATTGCTCTGTTTTTAACCTCACCAATCAATTAATTTTTGTTGAAAGTATAGACAGCCCTCACTGGTGTAGCTCAGTGGATTGAGCGCGGGCTGGGAACCAAAGGGTCCCGGTTCAATTCCCAGTCAGGGCACATGCCTGGGTTGCGCGCCCGGTCCCCTGTGAGGGCCATGTGAGAGGCAACCATACATTGCTGTTTCTCTCCCTCTCTGTCTCCCTCCCTTCTCCTCTCTCTAATAATAAATAAATAAAATCTTAAAAAAAAAAAAAGAAAGTATAGACGAAACCATTCCTTGGTGAACACAAGTGTCTTTGTGAGCAAACTAATGTACTTTTTTCCCATTTTATTCTGTTTCTCAAGCGGCATTTCACACTCCGCAATGGCGGACATGCAGACCATCGAGCAGGAGACGCCGGCCACGGCGAAGCCGAGGAAGAAGTACAGCGAAGACAGCGATGAGTCCTGTTTTACTTCTAGCTCAAGGTAATCTATTAAAAGTCATCTGCAAAGTGTTGTTTTGAAAAGCAGTGATCAGTATGAACATATTCATTTATTTGCGTTAGGAGCAAATACAGATCAGTTTACTTCGCTGTTCTTAAAAACTTTGACTGGAGTCAGGGGTGTCCTTTGAAAAAAATTGGGGACGCATTTGTAAGTGGACAATGTTTGCTAATATTAAAATATTTGATAATAAGGTAGGAAAGTTGCGTTCATCTAAAATGGGAAATAGGAGAAATGCACCACCTCCCAAAAATGGATATCAAGTTGTAGTCTTAGTTCCGGGATTGGGACACTTTGCAGCTAAGCCTTCAGCTGACCGTCTTGTTTCAGAATACCAGCTCAGGAGTCTCTGGGCAGCAACGCGGAGTATAAGTAAATTCTCTTTGTGTGTGTGTATTTATTAATAAAAAACACTGTTGTTTGCCCTAGCTGGTATGGCTCAGTGGATTGAGTGCCAGCCTGTGAACCAAAGGGTCACCAGTTCAATTCCCAGTCAGGGCACGTGCCTGGGTTGCAGGCCAGGTCCTCAGTAGGGGGTGTGCGAGAGGCAACCAATCAATGTATCTCTTGCACATTGATATTTCTCTCCCTCTTTTTCTCCCTCCTTTCCCCTCTCTAAAAACAAAAAATAAAATCTTTTAAAAAATATAAACGTTAAAATGAAAAAAACACTGTTGGCGCCCTGAAGGGCTGCCAGGACAAAGCCTCTCCCTGTCCCTGAGCACTCACCGTCTGGTCAGGTGTGACCTGACCGTGGAGAGTGTGGCGGTCAGGCTCCAGCAGCTGCAAGGGCAGGGAGAACGGGTTTGAACTTGAATCGTCTCACTTGTGAGGTTCCTCCAGCAACCTGGCCAGCACAGGGGGAGTCCTGCTAAAAGGGCGCCAAGTAAACCTAGGGTGCCACCGGCAGGGGCAGGCGGCGGCTGAGAAGCTCAGAGCTAAGCGTGCAGGTCCAGGGACCAGGCGGCCCGGGTCTGAACCCGGGCTCCGCCACTTAATGACGGTGTGACCTCGGCCAAGTTATTTAACCTCTGCGCTGCAGCTTCCTCGTCTGTAAGTCAGGGACACTGGCCGCGTCGACCTCGCCAGGCAGTGCGCGGGTTCAAGGGGGCAGTGCAGGTAGAGCGTTTGGAATGGCGCTTGTCTGTCATTCATGTCATTTACCTGCTGTTGTTACATGTAAACCCAATTCAGGAGACACGTGACTCGTCTGCTGTTTGATTGCCACTGTTAGACACTTGAAGAAACCACGGTGAGGGCCACCTTCAGGCTAGCAGTTGGGGGAGCTCGGATGTGTGCCTGTCGTCAGTGGGCGGTGCTCAAGAGGAGGCCCCGTCGCAGCCACGTCGAAGGGCTGTGGAGCTGCGTGGCAGTCACACAGGCTTGGAGCGGTGTCACATATGTGACACTTGTGTATCTCATTATTCTTTCATCCGAGTGCCTGGAGAGGGCTGTCCTTGAAAACCTCTCTTAGTATAGCTTCAAATTATTTCAAATCCAGTTATTTTACCAAGAAAAAAAAAGTTGCAGGCTCCACGGTGTCCGCCGTTAGCCCTTCAGAGAGCTGGCGGGCTTCCTTTCGCCCGCCGTGAGTAACCGGGGCCGCGCAGCCGTCCCAGCTCACTCAGCGGGAGCGCCAGGCTGGGCCTTCAAGAGGTCTCTACGCACTTGTCCTGCCGGGTCAAAGGAGGGGCTGGACTTAGCATGGAAGCTCCGTGCAGGTCAGAGCATGTCAGCTGCACGTGTGGCGAGGGAGCGCGTGTGGTCAGAGGACTCTGGGCGATAATGTGAGTTTGACATTTGCCCCTTGGGAAGTAAAGAAAACGAGTCTCAGGTTAAGTCGGTACTGCTGCCGCGTAGCCGGGTGGGAAAGGGAAGCATCCCTAAGAAACTTTGGGAAAGCATCCCTGCTTCCGGCCACCGACAGGCTCCCAAGGGCTTCGCCTGACGGTCGGCAGCTCGGGACTGCCGCAGGCGTCTCCTGCAGGAGCTTGGGCAGAAGGGCTAGCCCTGAAGGCCTTCATTGCTATGAAACAATTATTTATGTTTGAAACCTGGGAGCAGATGGTGTTTTTATGCAGACTGCTCTCGCTGGATACCTGCCAGTGAGGCCTCGAGTGGTGTTTATCATGGGGAAGTGCTGGTCTCGTCCAGGCCTGGGTCGGAACCACTGCAAGCAGAGCGAGGGTGCCCTCGGGGCTGCGCAGTCGAGGTCATGGCCACAGGACCTTTCGGGAAGCAAGCCTAGTCGGTCCAGGAAGAGCTCTCATTGCTTCCAAATTATTCATTAGCCCATTAGAACTTGAATATTATGAATTATGAAAGAGTGCTGTTTCTATTAAAAATAAGATCAGCCATATCTTTGTTTTCTGTTTTTTATTGAGTTCCATTATTTCCGGAACGTAGGCAATGTACTTGAATATTGAGTACAAGATGGGGAAACTGGAACAGCTTGCTCGGCCTTCTGACATCAGGGTGGCCCTCGGGAGGGCGGCTGCATGGGTCTCTAACTCAGACGTGCGACAGGAGGGATTCCGAGGATGTTTTCAGGGTTGGGACAGACGGAGCAGGAGGCAGAGATAAAGTACAAGGCACTGAGAACCAGGGTCTAGAAACCCGAGCATTAGAAAGTCGGTCAGGATTGGGGATGAGACGTGGAGGCCGCCAAGTTTCTGAGGAAAGGCGAGTGTGCCCTGGTCCTCGTTGTCCCTTTGCCCTCTCCCCACCCTGGGCAGCCGGGGGCCTGGCCGGCGTCTGTCTGTCTCCCTGTCTCTCTGTCCCTGCGAGCTGCCAGGCCTCCTGCACTGCGGGAGAGCACAGAGAGCCTCCCATGGGGGGGAGGGGCGGAGACACCGTCACCCCAGCGCTGGGAACGCTGCGTGACACACGGCAGCTCTTGCTGATCAGTAGGGTCCCTGCAGAGGAGCTTTCTCTCTTCTGTTTTTGAGTAATTCTGTCATTTTCTTAAAATCTGATGCCACTTCACTCCAGTGCTTTGGTTTATGGGAGTGAATATTTTATTTCCTTACAGCGATATTAAATCTGCAAAATCCTAAGTCCCAGTACCTCAGAGTTTTGAAGGACCTGGACGTTCCAACTACCCAGCCATCCAGAACCCTCCAGGGAACTGTACAGAACAGCCCCCCCCACCCCCGTCCATTCAAACTTACCCACCTCCCTGGGTTTCTGAGCTCAAACCCGCCAGCCCCGCAAGGGCAGGGACTGAAAATGTCTCCCTGCCCTGTGTCCTCACCAAAAGGGGGCCACCCCCTCGTTGGTGCTTACAGAGGACATTTTAAATTCCTCATTGAATCGGTCTTAGTTCTTTCCCTTGGGCCCTTGCAAATAAGCCCCTCAAATGTCTGAAGGTAACTCTCCGGGCCAACACGCATCCCACATCTTTCAAACCGCCTTCCTCTGGTACGACGCCAAGTCACTCCGTTGCCCTGGCCTCTGCCCGGAATAGTGATGGCGGGCTGTTCCTCCAGGCAGAGCCCGAGGCTCTGGGCTGCCCCACCAGTCAGCACAGGGGGTGCCGGCCAGCTTCTCGCTGGAGTCCAGACGCACTTGGGACACTGCATGTGTCCCTGCCAGAGAGAAGGCTGGTGTGGCGACATTTGTTCGTGATGACCCTCTTGCCAGAGAAGGCAGAAACCACACTTGGAAATTCTGCCTTCTCCTGTTACCCACGAAAATTCACACTCTCTGCCTCAAACAGCAAATTTACCCCTTCTCTTTTTTTTGTTTCTACCAGGAAAAAGAGTATATTTGTTCTTAGCTTCCCCACCCAAGTCTTAGCTCATCAGGGTCCCACCCAGTTGTTTTATATTCATCTTTCTTTTTAAGATTATATTTCTTTTTAGAGAAAGGGAGAGAAACATGGATGTGAGAGAGATACATCGATCAGTTGTTTCTTGTATGCGCCCTGACCGGGAATCAAACCGCAGCCTTTTGGTGTACGGGGTGATACTCCAGCCCACTGAGCCACCCGGCCAGGGCAGCATAGTCCGCCGTTTTTCTCTCGGTGTGCAGGATGGAAAGCCGAGCCGCCGCAGCTGAGTGGGCCCCCAGCCCTGTCGGGGCCAACACACCTGCTGCGCAGCTAATTAAATGTGCAGACGGCCCCGGCAGGGCAGCGTCTCTGCAAAGTCTGCAGATCACGGCCACAGCTCCAGCCTGAGGGGGCCTGGGCATGACGGTCCATTTCAACAGCTCGTGGCTCTGCGTCCTTAGTGATGTCATCTACGTGAGGGGAGTCACTGTTAGGACGGAAGCCGCGTCCCGCGGCTCCCATGGCAGGGATGGCCAGCAAGCAGCTCCTCACATGTGGCCAGGTCCCAGGTCCAGCAGCGTCACTTGTGACTACGTCTGGCGGAACCAGACGCCACGAAAATGAAGTGCCTGCCCAGTGTGGGTAGTGCCCTAAGACGTTGTATGCTGTGGGGATAGACTAGGTTATGCTGCAGTGACAAACATCCCCCCAGGTCTTAACACAGCCCAGGCTTTCCCTTGTTCGCTGAGGTCTGCTGCGGGTGCAGATGACTGGCCGTCCAGACCGCCTGTCCTTTGGTGGCACCTTGATCATCCAGATGAATAGAGCTTCCCCTGCCCGAGGCTGCAGCACCTGGAGATCGATGGACGAGGGGACAGGCGAGTGAGGCACTGTGTCCACGACCTGCCTCCGGTCTGCTCCTGTCTCGTCGGGCGGATCCCATGGCTGCGTCCCCCTTCCAGGGAGCCTGCGAGTGCCGTCCCGCACGCCCACGTGGGTGGGCTCAGCGGGGTCCTCCAGAATCCCTGTTCTGCTCTTTGTCTTACAGGTACTTTGACGAGCCGATGGAGTTAAGGAGCAGCTCTTTCTCTAGTTGGGACGACAGCTCAGATGCCTACTGGAAAAAGAAGAGCATCAGAGACACGGACGCGTCTCCGAGGGCCACAGCCCCCCTGGACAGGTGCGAGGGGCTGGCAGTGCGGCCGTCCCCTCTGGGGACATCTCCGGGCTTGTGAATGTGTTTGCTCTACTGCTTCCAGGGTGTCCTTGGCATCCCGGGCTGTTTTCTGACCTTACTTTTCCCAGGAGGTGCTGTAAACGGAATTATGCAGTAACCGGTCTGTTTAGACGGGTTTATTTGACTTTTCTTGGTGCCTGGTGACTCATTCATGTACTTGCGCTCCTGCCTCTCTGTCGTCGGGTCTGTTACCCGTTCGCCTGTGGAGGAGCTGCCTCCAGTTAGGGGGCGTTGTGGATGAAGGGCTGTTTAATTTATTGTCCAAACCGGGGAACGTTGATAGTGCAAGGTGACACTGTCAGGTCACCTTGGGACAGCAGGGACAACCAGGGCTTGTCCTGGGAGACCGGAGCGCGTCCGACTCGTTCTGTGTCCCCTGTAGTGTGGAGCCACGTCCCGGGTGCGCGCCGGCGTGGTCATTGTTTGCTCAGTGCCTGTGGAGCTGAGCGAGACGACAGGCCTGTTTCACGTGGAAACTTCCTTCTGGTGTGGCGTGCTTCGGGTGGGTACTGATTTTTTTTTTCACTAGGATTTTCAGGCTTTTTAAAAGTGGCCTGTTGGCTTTTTTAAAAAGTAAAGTGGCACGTGCATACATTACACATAAGAAACACGTGTGCCTCACCTCATGTCAGTTTGACCTGTTTGCTGGGGTTTATTTGCTCGGTGTGTGCTGAGAACACAAGATCTTTTAGCCAGTTTCCAGCGTAGACCACGGCGTTGACAGCTGTGGCCGCTGTGCCGGCGGCACAGCCCCAGAACCTACCGGCGACCTTGGACCAACACCCGGCCGTCCCCCAGCCCTCCCCCACCGCTCTACTCTCTGTTTCCATGAGTCTGACTTTTTAAAAAAATGTTGGATTCTACTTACAGATGAGATCACATAGTATTTGTCTTTCTCTGGCTTATTTTTATTTTTTTTTTATTTTATTTATTTTATTTTTAGAGAGGGAAAGGGAGGGAGAAAGAGAGAAACATCAATGTGTGGCTGCCTCTCACGTGGCCCCACTGGGGACCTGGCCCACAACCCAGGCATGTGCCCCGACTGGGAATCGAACCTGTGACCCTTTGGTTCGCAGCCCGCACTCAGTCCACTGAGCTATGCCAGCCAGGGCCTTTTCTCTGGCTTCTTTAATTAACACAATGTCCTCCAGTCCATCCATGTTGTCACAAACAGCAGGGTGACTTTTTACGGCAAAGCAACACCCACTGTGTGTGTGTGAGTGTGTGCGCACACGTGCGTGCCCCCGCTTTCCTTACCCCAGCGCCTGTTGACAGACACTCTGGTGTCTCCACGTCCTGGCCGTTGTGAGCAGTGCTCCAGTGAACGTGGAATTGCAGCCATCTCTCCAACATACTGACTTTGTCCCTATAAATGTACCCGCAGAAGTGGGATCCCCCATCATAAGACATTCTTTAGGGACGTCCTACTGGTTCCCACAGTGGCCGTCCTAATGTGCACCCCAGCGGCAGCGGGCAGTGGCTGCTTTCCTCCCAGCCCGGCAGCAGGTAGCCCTGCCCTTTCGATGGCGGCCACTGCGCCGGGCGTGGAGGCGCCCGCCCGAGGCTTTGGTTCGGGTGCACCACGTGATCAGTGACGCTGAGCGCCTTTTCCCCAGCTGTGGGCTGTGAACTCGCTTCCCAGAGCTGCTTGTGCTGCGTCCCGTAAGTTCTGGTGTGGTGTGTTTCCATTTTCATTGGTTTCAAGGCATTTTTAACGTTTCTTCTTTGACCCTGTGGTTGGTTGTTCAGGAATGTGTTAATTTCTCTACGTATTTGTGAATTTTCCAGTTTCCCCTGCTGTCGATTTCTCCTTTCATGTCATTGTGGTTGGAAAAGATACTTAATATGATTTCAATCTCCTTAAGTTTGTTAAGACCCAGCATGTGGTTTACATTTGCGTTGTGACCTAACCCATGGTTTATCCTGGAGAACGTTCTTTGCGCTTCAGGATGTGTGTTCTGCTGCCTTCGGATGGCATGTCCTCAGTGTGTCTGTGGGTCCATCCGGTCTAGTGTACAGTTCAAGTCCAGTGTTCCTTACCGGTTTTCTGTCTGGGTGGTGTGTCCATGGCTGGAAGTGAGGTATTGAAGTCCATCACCACGGTGGTACTGTCTGTTTCTCCCTTCAGATCTGTTAATTTTTGCCTACCGCAGTTGGGTGCTCCCACGTGGGTGCATGTATATTTACTGCTGTTATATCCTCTTGATGAATTGACCCCTTTATTGTTATTTGCTGACCTTTGTCTCTTGTCAGTTTTTGGCTTAAAGTCTGTTTTGACCTAGGGAAATATGGCCGCCCTATGGCCCTCTGGTTTCCACTCACTCGGAGTGTCTGTCCCTCTCTCTCCTTCCAGCCCATGCGTATCCTGAAAACTCCAGTGAGTCTCTCGTAGGCAGCACGCAGCTGTGTCTGGTTCTCTTCATCCTCACTGGAGGACGTGCTTACTGGTTCTAGAGAGCAGGGACGGGAGAGGGAGGGAGGGAAACACTGATCGGATGGATCGGTTGCCTCTCACACGCACACAGCCAGGGACCAAATGCACTACCCAGGCCCGAGCCCTGACCCCCTGACTGGAATCAAACCCACGACCTTCGGTTTACAGGATGACTTTCCAACCAACAGAGCCACACCAGTCAGGGCCTTTTGTTTGTTTGTTTGTTTTTCTTTTTTAATCCATTCAGCCACTCTGTCTTTTGATTGAAGAGTTTAATCCATTTACATTTAAAGTTACTATTGATTGGTAAGATTACTACTGCCATCTCATTGTTTTCTACTTATTTTGCAGTTTTCCTATTCCTTCCTCCCTCGCTGTCTTTGTGATTTGGTTCCTTTCTCTTTTATCTTCTTTGTGTCTGCGGTAGGTTTCTGTGTCGTGATCTCCGCAAGGCTGACACTAAACGTAGGTGCGGCAGCATATTCTGGGCTGGCAACAGCTGCCCCAGGTGACAGACAAAAACTCTGTCTTTTACTCTCCCCGCCTGCATTTTGTGTTTTTGATGTCACCGTTTACATCTTTTTATATTGCGCATTCACTGACAGCCTTCCCACTAACAAACTGTAGTTGCTGCAGTTACTTTGACTGCTTTTGTCTTTCAATCTTCATCCTAGAGTTCAGTGACTGTCACACCGCCGTTGTAGTATTCTGCATGTGACTTCACTGCTGAGTTTTATGCTTTGTATAGTTTCGTGTTACTATTAGCAGCCTTTCGTTTCGGCTGGGAGGACTCCGGTTAGTGTTCCCGTGAGACCGTGCAGGGCCTGGCGGTTTCCCTCTCGGCGCTGCGGGCGCTGCGGGCGCTGCGGGCGCTGCGGGCGCTGCGGGCGCTGCGGGCGCTGCGGGCGCGGGTCCGCGTCTCCCGCCGGCGAGGGTTCTGCCGGGAAGCCGCCGCAGCCGCCCCGGAGTTCCGCACGTGTGATGCGCCCCTTCGCTCTTGCTACTTTCAAAATTCTCTGTCTTTGGCTCTTGACAGTTTTATTATAATGTGTCTTGGTGAAGACCTCTTTGGATTGAATCTGTTCGGGGATTTATGAGCTTCGTCTTCCTGGGTGTCCATCTCTCTCTCCAGGTCGGGGAAGTGTTTAGCCATTATTCCTTCCAATTCCCATTCTGTCCTTCCCTCCCTCTCTTCTTCCCAGTCCCCCGCAGTGTGTCGGTCGTTTGCTTGATGGTGTCCCGTAGTTCATTTGGCTTTCTTCACTCTCATTCTTTTTTTTCTCTTCTGACTGGATAATTTTAAATAAGTTACCTTTGAGTTCACAGGTTCTTTCTTCTGCTTGATTAAGTCTGCTGTGGATGCTTTCTGTTGCGTTTTTCACTGTATTCTTCAGCCCGGATTTGTTTGGGTTTTTTTGGTCCTGCTTTGTGATTTCTGTGTCTCTTGAACTTCTCTTTTTCTGTGTGTGTTACGTTCCAGGTTTTGTTGAGTTGTCTCACTGCATTCTTGTAGGTGTCTAAGCTTCCTTATGACAAGGGTTTTGAATTCTCTGTCAGGTGACTCTTTGGGGCCAGTTACTGGAAAGTGACCATGTTCCCTTTGTGATGTCATCTTTCCTTGCTCTTTCATGTTCCTCAGAGTCTTGTCCAGTGAGAATCCCTTCAATGTCAGCCCTGCTCGGCATTCTCAGACCCTTTCTATGGATGCCCCGCTCCACACTTCCTACTCTCTTCTGGGGTGAATTCTTAAGACGGTGTACCTTTTCTCAGTCCCACCAAGCCAGGCTGGGAGCCTCCCGTTTGTCTCCTAGGACGGCGCCCTGAAATGCTGACGTCCACGTGCTTTCTCCCAGCCCCGCAGCATTGGGCTGGCTTTCTGTGGAGGCTTCCCCCCACCATCTGCACGTGCAGGGAGCCAGCTGTAGTGGGGAGGGTGCAGGGGTGGAGCGCATGGAGACTGGACGGCCCCAGTGGGCCAGTTGGGGGCTTCGCGGGTGGAGGGCACCAGCAGCTCGTGAGCAGGCCTCTTCATGGAGTCTGCAATGAGCTTAGTGGGACCCATGTGCCTTTGATGAGTGCCCAGCCTCTCCCAGCCCGTGGCCATGTCCCACACAGCTGGGGAAGCCAGGCACCCACTCACCACCCTCTCCCCTGCCCCTATGGTGGGCCTCTCTTGCCACCGAGCTGTGCCACCTTGGGGGAGGGATGATGTGGGCAAAGGGAAACCGTTTCTTTCACCTTCTTTAATGTGCCCAGTCTTGGCTGTTGTGCCCCAGTGGTGTGCTGGAGCCTCCCCGCTGGCTGCCTGGACCCCCCAAAGGCCCCCTCGCCTGTGGGGGACTGTCAGAGTCAGCGCTCTGTAGCAGGGTGGTGGCGGAAAGCTCCTATTCCGCCAGCTTGCTGATGTCACTCCCATTTGGCTGTTTCCAACTGTAGACCTGCTGCTCGCCGCAAGCCAGACTACGAGCCAGTTGAAAACACAGATGAGGCCCAGAAGAAGTTTGGCAACGTCAAAGCCATTTCGTCGGATATGTACTTTGGAAGACAAGCCCAAGCGGAGGTGAGTGTCGGAGAGTTGCTGTGTGGGTCCCCCGGAGCAGGGCCCGGGGCCGTGGGCGCAGGTGCTGGGGCGGGAAGGCCTGGCCCCAGGGAGCAGGGGGAGGAGCCACACCGGGGCTGCCCCAGCGGGGGGAGTGGCCGGAGGGCAGGGACTGTCTCCTGTCCTCAGTGTTCTGAATAGCCATCAATATCTTTTCAATATTTTTTTTCAATATCCATTCAATAGCTTTTGAATAAACTTAGGGCGATTTTGACACAGCTGTAATGTAATAATTTTTACGCACAGTTAAATGAAGTGTGTAAAAAGGAGGGTAGGTACATTCATTTTCATATTGTTGCATCGCTCCTCAGAGACGTGCGCTGCCTTCGTGGAGTCGTGCTGAGCAGTAACCCTCACAGAGAAGTGGGAGGTCACGCCTCTGCCTCGTCCTGAGGCGCTCGTGCGCTTGCGCGAAGCTCCTGGGCTTTCTGTGTGCACTGCCAGGCTTCTTGTACCATCCAGAGAAAGCTTTCCTAAAATGTACTGATTTGGTTTTGTAGCAGTAGAACTTTCACCGCATTTTAAGGGTATCTAGAGTGGCCCCTGACTGGTGTGACTCTGCTGGGCGTCGGTTTGATTCCCTGTCATGGGACATGCCTCGGTTGCAGGTTCGGTCCCCCGTCAGGGCACATACGAGAAGCAGCCGATCAGTGTTTCTCTTCCTCTCTTTTTCCCTCCCTTCCCCTTTCTCTAAAAATAAATAAAATCTTTTTTTTTTTTTTTTTTTTTTTAGAGAAAGGGGAAGGGAGGGAGAAAGAGAGGGAGAGAAACAGCAATGTATGGTTGCCTCTCACATGGCCCTCATGGGGACCTGGCCCGCAACCCAGGCATGTGCCCTGACTGGGAATCGAACCAGGACCGCTTGGTTCCCAGCCCGCGCTCAATCCACTGAGCTACACCAGCCAGGGCAATAAAATCTTTTTAAAAAAAAAATGCATATTTAGAGTGTCACTAGGCTTTTCCCCAACCCCTAAAATCTGCCTTGCTTTGAAGTTGACAGCCTTCAAGTTCAGTCACAGAATACAGAATGGGTGTTGGAAGAGAGCTTCCTGGGTGGCCCCCCGGAGGTGGCTTGTGTCGCTCTGCGTGTCCCCTCGCACCGATCCCGGCCATGGTGGTGGTTGTGGGTCTGTCTGCTCCTGACCTGCCCGACGGGAGCGTCCGGCTGCTGGCCCCGCCGTGGCGATGGCCTGCAGCAGCCGTTGGAGAGAGCGCCTGTGGGGCACACTGAACTGAGAGTTCCTCAGCGATTCTCTTTGTCAGTTGCTCGCGGTATTTGGAGCCTGATGTTTCCTTTTCTGATCTTGTCCAGTATGAAACCCGGGCGCGGCTGGAGAGGCTTTCGGGCAGTTCCGCCATAAGTTCGGCCGACCTGTTTGATGAGCAGAGGAAGCAGGCGGCAGGTAAGGGCGGGCAGCCCGGAGGGTCGGTCCGCGCTGTGTCTGTGGCAGGAACGCGTTTGCTCCACAGAGGACTGTCAGCAACCGCTGTTGGGTGCTCTCCTCTCCTCTGCAAGGCAGGCAAAGCGGAAGTTGCTCCTCCAGGCTTTGCCTGTGAGGAGACCCAGCCATGGGATTGAGCAGCGTCCCCCAGGCTACCTGACAGTCATCTTCCTGAAACATTGTCACAGACGAGTGTTCCCAGCCCCGTGTGAACGTGGCATCTGATCCCGGTGGTGTCACAGTCCAGGGCCCCCGCGTCCCACTGACCACCCTCCAACCGGAGACCTTGGACATTTCTTGTCGCGTTCAGCCTCAGTCCCCTCTGGAAAATGGGTGGATGATGCCTTCCTCCCACGGGGGTACAGGGGCTTATATGGAGTCCTGTACGGCAGGTCCTCCCGGGCCCCTCCCAGGCCCCAGGCGCAGGCAGAGCAGATGGAGCAGGTGAATCCACCAGCCTCAGCCCTCCAGGGCGGAGTACAGGCAGGTGGAGAGGAATTTCCTGTCTCCCCCGTCCCTCTTCAGGGTCCAGACTTCAGTGGGGAGATGGCCTGGAACCCCAAGGACTGAGCCTGAGAGTTTAGATCATTAGTGAGAATTAAGTAAGTAAACTCACAGTAACAGAGGCTAAATCAGATCTGAATTTGTTCCTTTCTCTTCTTTTTTTTTTTTTTGAGAGGGAGAGAAACATCAATGTATGATTGCCTCTCATGCACCCCCTACTAGGGACCTGGCCTGCAACCCAGGCATGTTCCCTGACTGGGAATCAAACTGGTGACCCTTTGTTTTGCAGGCCAGCGCTCCATCCACTGAGCCACCGCAGCCAGGGCTGTTCCTCTCTCATATGCAGTCTGGGGAGGCAGTTTGGGACTGACTGATGCACTGTGTTCCTGGCATTGGGAACCCAGGCCCCTTTCATTTTGTTGTTCATGATCTGCATTCTCTACTTTACCTCATGCCCAATATGGCTGCGCCAGCCTAGCCATCATGTCTGCATTCCAGCTAGCAGGAAGGAGAAAGAGAGAGGCAAAGGGCATGCCCGGCCCTTTAGGATACTTTTGCCCACATCCTATGACCCACACTCTATCACTAGACGCAGTTTGCTGCAAGGGTTAGAATTTGGGAGCTGTGTGCAGAGCAGGGGAGGGGAGGAGTGACACGGGGGACTGTCAGCCACCTCAGGGCACCCGGGGACTGACTGTCAGTGAGGGTCGTTGTCCCCCAGCGGTCCTGCCCAGACCCAGGGCAGGTTCTGAGGAGGAGCTGCGCGTTGGAAGGCTCTGGTCCTCTTCCGCCACGCTCTCCTCTGTAAGCGTTCCCAGGTTGGAAGTTTGTCGTAAGTGGAGGTACCTCCTCTGAGGTCACCACCGCTGACCTCTGGTCCACACCTGCGCAGCGACGCGGGAGCTCCCTGCGCAGTGGCGATGCTGGGACCCTGGCCCTTCGTGCTCAGGATCCCACACAGGCCCCAGGTTTGCTGGAAAGACCCATTTTACAGGCAGGCAGCATTGCTGGTGAGTGACCGAGTCGGCATTCGAACCCGGATCCTGTCACGGGGCTGGGCTTCTGCTCTGTCATTTAAAAAGTCTGCTGCCGGCAGAGGGGAAGACCCCGCACAGCCCCTCCACAGGCGGCAGCGGGCCCGGGAGCAGCACTGTGGGAGAACATCTCTTCTGGCCGCTGCCTGCGCTGGAGGATAAATGTGTCCCTGCTCTTTTGTCCTCGGGAAGGGACCTGGCTTCTGCCACCTGAGGGGCAGGAGGATGGAGACAGGCCAGGCGTGGAGCCGAGGGGGTAGCTGGGCCGGGCTCCCTAGAGGCCCCGCAGGTTTGGGTTCACGCACAGCCCCCAAGCCCCTCTGGCATCTGACTACAGTTGTGTGGCACAAGTTCACTACCAAGTCCTGGTTGTCAGCTTTGTGTGTGGTAGCGCGGGCACTCTTCGCCCCTGGTGGTGGCAGTGTGCTACCGTCCCGTCGGGGCAGCCAGGACTCAGTGGCAGAACCCCGCCTGTCACCGGCCTCGGCCAGAGGTGAGGGGCTGGCCTCTGTGCCTGGCAGGTGTGGAGAGCCATAGGGACAGACCCAGCCCTTCCGCTCGCCTCCCCGGGTGGGCTTCATTCTCCTACGCAGGCTTCCCCGCCGGTCCTCGAGGGGGA
Source organism: Micronycteris hirsuta (assembly GCA_004026765.1). Taxonomy (NCBI): domain Eukaryota; kingdom Metazoa; phylum Chordata; class Mammalia; order Chiroptera; family Phyllostomidae; genus Micronycteris; species Micronycteris hirsuta. Next base: position 107,939 of record PVJI01003308.1, read on the forward strand.
CAACCAGAGTCCCAGCTGCAGCGGTGCCGCAGCCCCGCAGTGACCCCGGAGCAAGCCGACGGCTCCCTCGATTGCGTATACAGAGTCCCGGGAGGCTCTGCTCGGCCAGGCCCGGGTCCTGTGCCTGTCCCTTTGGGGGGTAGGGTCAAGGGGACGACCGCCCCACAGGGAGGGAGGAGGGCTTTCCCAAAAGAGGGAAGGGATGCAGAGTGCACAAAAACCACAGACGTCCACCCACCGTTCTCTGGCAGGTCCTGTGTTAGCGCCTGGAGGGCATAGGCGCCCAGAGAGGGCAGGCACCTCTCCAGAGGCTCCGTCAGTGGGTGCGTCGGTGCCAGCAATGAACCCGCGGGGCCCGTGGACCCCGTGGCACATCTTCCCTCCCGTGGGGGCTTGCAGCTGGTCGTAATGCAGGACAGTGGGGCTGGTGCCAGAACCCGTGTCCTGACCCCGCCTCAGGTCCCCTTCCCTGGACCGCGTGTGCTGCTGGGGTGGGGGGAGGGGCAGGAGCCCTGAGATCTGAAGTCACCGAGTGCCTGGCACTGGTCGCGCTGCCAGGGCAGAGTGACAGGCCAGCGTCCACTCTGTGTGCAGGGAGCTACAACCTCACGGGCATGCTGCCCACCGCCCCCGACATGGCCCAGCTGAAGCAGGGAGTGAGGTCCGTGGCCGGGAAACTGTCCGTCTTTGCTAACGGCGTCATGACTTCGATCCAGGTGAGCGGGCGCGAGGACAAAGATGGCTGTCCCCGTTTTACAGTTCGCCCTTTCTCTGTCCCCCTCCTGTAGCTGAGGAAGCAGGGCCACAGATTCTTCCGTTGCTTTGCTCAGCGGGACCCGCTGCAGGGTTCACCCCCAGAGAGTTGCCTTCCGGGGCTCGGCCCTAGGCCTGCACTGCTGCCCGCGGGCACTGTGCTCCCAGGGGCCACACGGTCCCCCGAGTGGGGCAGCTGCAGCGGAGCGGTGTCCTCGGGTGCGAGGCCTGCCAGGGGCCGTGTGGCGGGGCGAGGAGCCCACGTGGAGGGTCGACTCTGTCCTGGGTTCTCTGTCTTCAGGACCGTTACGGCTCTTAACCCCGGCATCTCGCGTTTCGTGGAGAAATTCCTCTCCGGGGACCCGCAGCCGCAGCGCAGACTGCAGAGAAGACTGGCTGGTTTCACAGACGGTTTTGCTACCTTCTCACGTGGCATATACACTTTACCGACTCGTAACATTTCTCTCGATGTAGTGGAAGCTTTGTCTTTTCTGTTTTGTGTTCCTTCCTGCACATGCCTCCCTGTGGCGTCCCCATGCATGTCCTTGCCTTATTGCCTTGGAACCTTTCGTTCCAGCAGCTGAGGGCCTGGAGACTCAGGCCCCTCCCACCTCTCCAAGCACAGAGAGCCTTTGGGGGGGTCTCCGCGTGTATGACCTGCAGGCGGGGGGCTCCCAGAGTCAGCTGATGCCTGGAGAAACACAGCTCACAACACACGTTTCATTAGAAAACGGAGCAAAGGTTAAAAACGAAAGACCAGAAATGACTGGTGTCTAATTGGACATGTTGCTTCCTTTGTATTTTCACATATGAAAGGGATTTCAAAATAACATTTAAAGGCATCTGTCCCCTTGTAAATTGTTTATTTTGTGTGATCTGAAAATTCAGAAGTAATTTCCAGTGAGTGCCGTAACAAGCCTTGGAGAGCGGCGGAGCGCACGGGACTGCGAGTGAGTGAGGCGGGAAGACACCCGGAAAATACCGTAGTGTGGGCAAGCAGTAGTTGTGATCGGGTGGTTTTGTTAATAATTTTTTTATCTTAATCTTCATTTTCAAAAAATTAACAGAACGTGTATAAACAAATAAAGAAAAATAATTTGGCTGTGTTTTAGACAGCACTAGAATATATTGTTCAGAAGAGTAAAATGTATTTGAAATTTGATGAACCAGAAATGTGGTTTCAACTGAATATTTTGTGAATCTTTCTCTAAAGCTCCAATTTGTAGACTTCTAAATAAACAGTTGCAGCAGACCGAATTGCCAGCTTTTCTTGTCAGTGGCGGCTCGTGGTGTGACTGTGATGTACATTTGAACAAGGATGAAGTTCCCTGTGGATCTGAGTTTCATGCATGTTGGGGTCACTAACTAAGGGGGCGCAGTGACGGTGGGGGGGGCTGTCATGACAAGATGCCCGGACGGGGTGGGGGGGCTTCAACAGCAGAGGGCGCGACCCCGCGGTGCTGGAGGCCAAAAGTCCGAGGGCACAGTTCCCCCGACAGTCTCTGGAGAGGCCTCCCCCTTCCCTTGGGCCGCCTTTCCTGGGAGGGAGCCAGGGGCCACTGGGCCTTGTGGGACCTCGGCCCCTCCCCTACAGCCTCACGTGACTTGAGTTCCCTCCCAAAGGCCCTGCCTCCAAGTCCGGTCCCATGGGGTGTCAGGGCCCCACACATGGGTGTGGGGGGCAGCCTCAGTGCGGGGCTGTGTCCGCGAGGAGCTCACGCTGGCAGCCCTGCTGCAGGCGCAGTGCCAGGCTCAGCCCACACCCCGGAAAGTTCCTGCACAAGGTTAGGTTCCCGTTTTATTGGGGGCGGGGAGGCGGGGTCAGACTCTGCTGAAGGCCACTCCCTCTGACCCCTGGGTGCCCTGCTCCCCCCATCACGGGATGCCTCAGCAGCCACCCCACCCCAGCCTTGTCAGGACACCTCTCTAGGGCCCCCCTTTTAATTTATTTATTTTATTTTTAGAGAGAGGAGAAAGAGAGGGAGATAAATATCTATTTCCAAGAGATACTATCAATTGGTTGCCCCCAGCTGGGAACCTGGCCTGCATCCCAGGCATATGCCCTAAGTGGGAATTGAACTGGTGACCTTTTGGTTTGCAGGCTGGTGCTCAATCCACTGAGCCACATAAGCCAAGGAAAACTACTCCCTGAAAAGGTGTTTCAGAAAGGACTCTGATCTCAGTGCTTCACTGTGCAGGGCTAGTTCACTCAGCTGCAGGGCAAGTGCTGGGGGCTCATTTCACGCACCCCAACATGCACATGTGCATTTGTGAGTATTTGTGTGTGTGTGTGTGAATGTGACTTTAGTGTGTGTTCCTGTATGGGGAACTGTTCCATGCATGGTGGGAATTATAGCTCAGTCTTCCCTGTTTAAAAACCTCAGTGGAGCCCTGGCTGGTGTAGCTCAGTGGATTGAGCGTGGGCTGCGAACCAAAGGGTCGCTGGTTTGATTCCCAGTCAGGGCACATGCCTGGGTTGCAGGCCAGGTCCCCAGTGGGGGCCATGTGAGAGGCAACCACACATTGATGTTTCTCTCCTTCTCTTTCCCTCTCTCTAAAAAGAAATAAAATCTTTAAAAAAAAAAAAACAAAACCCAGTGGAACATGAGTCAGCAAGCAGGCCCCTTGTGCTTGGACAGGTTTTCCTGGGGGTAAATTGGGCCTACATTTTTCTAGTGATAAGACTTGCTCTGGCTGAAACTCCATCACCCTGGGTTAAAAGAACAAGTGGGGGATTGCGTATCTTCAAAGTGGCTTCCTGAAAGCCGGTGATAAACCCCTCAAGCCCAGCCCAACCCCTTCTGCCTTTACATTTGCAGATATCCTTCTTTGACGTCTGTCACCTGATGCTGCTCTCAGGCCCTCGCTCTCCCATCCACTCTCCGGCACTTTCTCTCTGGCTCTCTCTCACTCAGAAGGGGGTCATGTAGTCCCCGTGTTTTCTCCTCACAGGATTTTCTTTACAAACTGGCCACAGCATACGGATTCTGCAGGACAGGATCCGCCACATTCCTGGCCCATTTATCCTTGGGCCTTGGTGTTTTGTTTTATAATCAATTTGCATGAGTGCTCATATAATAAAGTACATGGTGATTTGACAATCCAAAGCCCGGGTGCCATTTCCGAAGACCTGGAGAAGCAAAGAAGGGAGAGGGAAGAGGGAGGGGTGTGTTACTTGGCTCTTGCCAGCACACGTTTGCTTTGACAACACGGCATTTCGGATCACCTGGGAGAGCAGTTAGGAATACAGGTGAGTAGATATAAATAGAGGTGGAGGTGCTGCTCGGAGAGAGGCGAGCCCAGTGAGGTTCAACCCAACGCAGAGACCAGGGCTGCTGCGCAAGGCGCTGGGGGACGAGCGGGAGCCAGCTGAGCTCCTCCCCGACCCCAAGGGCTTGCGATGCCAGGACCTGGGCTGCAGCTCGAGGATCCCCCACCTCCTCCCGCTGGCTCCCGAGGTAAACACAGGCCTCTACCAGGGCTGCTCTGCCCGAAAACCTGGCCCTTAAATGTGACCCTCCACCAATCCTGCGAGCGCCCCAGAGCCACGGGTGGAGCCCAGGGTCTCCTCATGGGTGTTCCCCTAGGTCAGGGCACGTCACTCCCCCCACCCCATCCCCGAGCCCTGCGGGGCTCAGTCCCCGAGCACCAGAGCACCACGACCCCTCGCTCCTGTCTGAGGCGGGTTTTCCAGCACCTCGTTCACTGCTCGTTTCATCCATCCACAGCCCTTTTCCTGCCCACACCTGCTCCCAACACCCACGGAGCACCCGTGGCCATGAAAAAGGGGTTGCCAGCCGGGTAGACAAGCGACATCTCCCAGGACACATATATGGTGGGCGGTGGGAGTGGGGCAAGACGAGGACTCGGGCAACCTGGCATCGGGGTCTAGGCCTGCCCCTGGAGTCGGGGTGACTGGGACCTCGTCCCAACTGCCCCAAGTGGTGCTTCTGCACTGGGACGTGAGGTCGCTGACCTCCCTCCCCAACCCCGAAAACTGCTCCACTCTCGTGGTCACTGGGCTCAGAGGCCGTCATGTGTGCTGTCCTGTGATTGGTTCCCAGGGGTCCATGTGCTTTCTCTCTTCCCTTCCTGCTCCATCCATGTTCCTCTGCTTGCCGATCCTATCAGTCTCCTGGCCCAGGCCATTTGTCTCACCTAAAACAAAAGCACAGTGGCAGGAACAACAGCCATGGCCCTGGCATGGACAGATGGCTGGACAAACGGACAGAGGCAGGGATAATGAGGGAGCAGACACCAGGAGTCTCTCCAGCCACACGGGCTTGTCTTGCAAACAAGCTCCCTCTGCCTGGTCCCCCCCACCCCCCCAACCCCGCCTTTCCGTGCTGGCTCCTCTCTGAGCCTCAACCCACCCCCTGAGGGAGCACGGTTGGGAGGCACTGTCCAGCCCCAGGGGAGTAGCCCAGCTGTGGGGCCCCTTCTCTGGCTCAGTCTCGCAGTGCTACCTGCCCCAGACATGCCCTCTGAGTCCTGAGCCCCAGTTCCCATCTCACACCCTCTGCCCTCCTGACAAGTGGTGGGCTGCGCCCCGTCTGCACCACACACCCTGGCGGTGGGCGCTGGCCTCCGGCGGGCCGTGCCTGCAGCCGGCGCAGGCTGCCTGTTTGTTTAGGCATCAGGTCCTAATGGCCACAGGAATCCTGCTTGGCCTCTGTGGGTGGAGCCGCCAGTTTCTCCAGAGTCAGGTAAACAGAGGACCCAGGTTCCTGTTCGCAGAACTGTGAGCAGTCCCTGTGAGGTCTCTAGGATTTGCTTCAGCAGGTTTGTGCGACTGAATTTCTTCTCGTGGACGCAGACCCTGAGAAGGGGGAGACCCTGGATGCGGTGTTGGGGGAGGAGAGAGCTCAGACCGGGGCCCGGTGTGTGTGGTGGGGAGAGGGGGACTCCAGGTAGAGAAAGAGAAAAAGAGAAGGGGAAACGTCTCACCCCATCAGTCTCCAGTAAACTGTAAACATGCGCTGTTCACCGTAGCTTTGGTTTTGTTTTATGGGGGTGGGGAGGAAGTTTGTGACACATGTGGAGGGTGGCCTCCAGGTGAAGTGAGTGGGAGACCTGTGGAGGCGGTGGGCAGTGGAGTTGGACAGGGGTACAGTGGGGGCCTCGGAAACAACCGTAGCAGCACCCCTGGGGCCAGCAGCACGTCCTCCCTGTGTCTCCAACCACCAGGCTCCATCCCCTTTCACTGCAGATTGCTGTCCTCACCAGGCATCTCCCTCTACAGGAGCCCTACTGGCTCCCAGCTAGAATAAACTCCCAGGAAAGGGCCATGATTGGCTATGCTCCACTCAGCACCCACCTTGCCCCTGCCTCCAACCAATCATGAGCGACTTGAGGGCCCAGTGATGTAAGAACAGGTGCTGCTGCTGTGGTTCAGTGGATTGAGCATCAGCCTGAAAACCAAAGGGTCGCTGGTTCGATTCCCAGTCAGGGCACATACCTGGGTTGTGGGCCAGGTCCCCAGTAAGGGGTGCGTGAGAGGCAACCACACATTGATGTTTCTCTCCCTCTCTTTCTCCCTCCCTTCCCCTCTCTCTAAAAATAAATAAATAAAATCTTAAAAAAAAAATAGAACAGGTGCTCCTGTGGGAACCACACAGGTGGGTGCCCCTGGGAGAAGGGGGAGGGGCCGGGGCAACAGAATGGCAGATGCCCTCCTGAGGGAGGCGGCACACTGTCTGAGCATCTACTCTGTGACTCTGCAGACGTCATCAGTGAAACCCTGCAAAATCCCTTCCGCATCTCACAGGTGAAGAAACCGAGGCTCGGAGACGACGCAGCGAGTGTGCGGTGGAGCCCGATCAAACCCCCGGGCCTCTGGGCCCCCGCGCTCCGTCTCCACAGCCTCTTTCACAGTCCTGCACACCCTCCTGTGGCATCACAGGCCCCCACGGCCAGGGCGCAGGGCTCTCCTGGCAGGCCTGGGCAGGCCCCTGGTTGCCTGGGGGGGTCCTCTGGGGAGTTTGCACTGACAGAGAAAAGGGCCACGACCCACCGTTACATAAATCTCACAGATGCGTGCTATAAGGTTGATAACGACTCACAGAAGTCTCCCCATGGTCTTTTTTTCTTTTCTTTTCTTTCTTTCTTTTTTTGGCTGCCAAAAGCTTTATTGTTCCCCTTCGGTCCCAGGCCTGGGAGAGGGCTGCCAGGTGGTGAAGAGGTTGCCTAGTGTTTGCAGGGAGAGCCTCGGGCAGGAGCCCGACGCCCGGGGGTGCAGGAGGACCCCTCGACGCCCTCTGGGCTCCAAAGGCTCCTAGTCGGGCTCAAGGGTGGGCCTTTCAAAGAGACAGACCCTCGCCCAGCCCTGCCCGCAGGCCCCTCGGGCAGCCTGCCGGGGCGAACTAGGTGTCGCCCATCTTCTTGATGAGTTTCACCCGCTCATCCAGGAAGTGTCTCATCCAGGAAGTCACAGAGCTGCAGCCAGAACCCAGGGCCGGCGGGTCGCAAGGGCCTGGTGCAGGCTGTGCTCCAGGGCCGTGGCGGCTTCCACGTGTCCTGAGTGTCACTCCGCTCATCTCGGGACAGGGGCTTCTGCACATCCTGGAAGAGGGAACAACCACCCGGCTGGTTTTGCACCTTAAAGGGCCACTCGCCCTGGTGCTGCTCCTCGACGGACGGGGGGAGAAAGTGGCCCGCGTCCCCCAGAGCCCAGAGAGAGGTAGGTGCGGCCGGTCACACACAGAGGCAGGGTGCCCAGGTGGCTGACGGGGCCTCCACCTCAGTGGGATAATTCAGACGAATTTGGGAGCTCAGGGTCGCTCGGCAATAAGGAGTTAATCTTGTTCTCGAAGCCAAGGGTGGCTGAGATGGTGCAGAAGGTGGTGGAAGAAGATTGCAGGGTGGTTGGGGGCTGGAAGGAGGGGCGTCCCTGGGTCCGTTCCGTCCAAACACTGTTGAAGCAAGAGACAGATCCAGGGGACAGCCAAGGGCACTGCCCCGTGTCCCTGACAGTCACTGTGTCCTCAAGGGCTGCACATGACAAGGACAATCCTGGCCTGTTCCCCTCGGCTGCTGGATTTTCATGTCATTTGCCTGATGTGTATCCTTGTGTTAAATTTGCATTTTCTTTGTTACTATGGCATTGCATTATATCCCCAAAACTCAGAACTGGAATGGGTGGGTCAAAGCGGTTCCGCCAGAAATGATGTGGGCGTGCGAGGAGGCACGTGGGTGCCGCAACTCGGAACGACGGTGCAAACAGTGGTCCGGGGTGGGAGAGGGGGCGAGTGCAGAGAGGGGTCTGCGGGGTCCGGGCCAGCACACGTGCGCGTGCGACGCCTCCACAGAGCAGCTGGAACCGGAAGGAGCAACTCAGGAGGGGCCGCCGAGGGGTCACAGCGCGGTGACTGCGTGGCTTTGCCAGGCTGTGTAAGAGCGGCAGGAGCTCACTTTCAGAGATGGCACCCACCGTGGCTTTTCCGTGTTAGCACAGGGTTATTTCTGGAACAAGCGAAAAATGATTCGTTCAAGCACAAAACTGGCACATTCTGAAACTAAAGGCAGAGAAAGTGTGAAGACACAGAGACACCCTTCAGCGCCCCCTTCCTTTGAGCCAGAAAAGAGAAACCAGGTTACACCGTTGCTGAGAACGTAGGAAAACCTGCCCCCTAGGGGCTAAAGTTTGCCCCCCTCCCCCAAATTCATCCGGTGAGACGCTCACCCCTAGGACAGCAGAGTGTGTTGCATTTGGAGACGGGGCCTGTGAAGGGTTAGTGATTCAGTGTGGTGGGGAGGGTGGGCCTGGCATGCTTGCATTATGACCCTCAGGGAAGACCACGGGGAGGACGCAGGGAGAGAGGGCCACTTGCAAGCCCAGGAGAGAGGCCTCAGGAGGGACCAGCCCTGCCGACATCTGGTCTTGGCCTTCCAGCCCCCACACCAGTGAGGCAACGCACACGAGTTGCCCGAACCCCGGCCTGGCAGCCCCCGGGCACCAGGACAGAGCCCGGGGCCAACTGTCAGAGATTCCGTTCAGGAAGCGCGGCATGCATGTGGCAGAATTCCTAGATCCAAAGACAAGGCTGGAGGTCACAGAACAGCAGTTGCCTGTCAGCTGGGACCGCATGGAGGGTTGTGTAAGGGGACTTGCAGACTGGACCACTGACCTCTCAGCTCTCGGCCTCTCGCCGAGAAGTGTGTAAATTTTGATATAAGAAAGGCCCAAATCGTTAGAGAGTTTTTGTAAGTTTATTTGAGCCCAAACTGGCAACAATTGCCGGGAAGCAAGACGTCAAATATTTCTGGAGGAGAACACTCTGCGGCTCCTTCTCTGCATTTGGAAGCAAGGAGGGATGTGCGGAAGGGTCCAGGGAGGTTGGAGGAAGCACGGCGGGAAGTCTCTGGAGGGAGCGTCATCGCAGCGACGTGCTCTCTAGGGGGACGGGGGTTCTGCCTATTTCCCAGGGCGCTCGCCTGAGTGCACAGAAGCTGTGGGCAGGGCTGGCCGAAGGCAGAGACAGACCTTTTATGAAAAAAGTTCTGTGCCCGGGGCCTGGTGGCCCACCCCGACCTGCTCAGTGAGGAATTCGTGATCGGGTCGCCTGTGAGGTGACTCTCCTTTGGACCCCTTTCCGCCCAGACGTGTGAGGCAGAAACGCTCGGTGACTCTGTTGGCTGTGTCCCTGAGAACCCCAGCTCAGGAGAGGCGATGGCGTGTGTGTCTGTTAACTGTCACCCCCCGACACCCGGTTCATACACAGACAGGAAAACCAGCACGGATGTCAGCTCTGAGGCAGCGCCACACTCCCCCGACTCCCACCCCCCAGCCCCCCTCCCCGAGCACAAGGACCTGCTGGTGAGCGGGACAGGGAGGCGGGGAGTGTACCCTCTTCGCGGGCTCCCGGGGCCCCCAACCGCAAGAGCGAGCCCCCCCGGGAACTCGGGAGGTGTGGGATGCGGCCCTTTTTCCCCCAACACTGTCAATTCCAGTAAAAGCCGTTTCTCCTATTTCAAATGATTAGCCAACATGACATTTCCTGCCAACATTCTGTTTAGCATAAATTTGTCTGACGGTCCAATGTCACAATTTTCCTGTGAAGACAAGCAGGGAGGACTCTGGGAGACAGAAGCGTGATGCAAACAGCTCGTTTCCCCAACCCTCCGTGATAATCACACGAAGGGGCTCGGCTTTAGCGAACGGCTGGTTGGCAGTGCCTTCCTGCCTGCCTGCCCGGCCAGCCTCACGCACCTTGCAGTTTCCCTCGCTCGGTTCCCACAGTGAGCGTTTGAGGGAGGAGCTTCTACCTGGGTTTCCGGAGAAGGAAGCTGAGGCCAAAGTCAAGTGACTTGCTCAACACACAGCGGCTAAGTGGGGACCCAGGACAGCACCCCAGCCATCCAGCTCTGCGATGTGAGCGCTATGGCTTCTTTTCATTGGCCAGGCCGAGGATTAGTCCTTATGAGCCGTAGCTAAATGTCACGGCAGAACTTGGAGAAACCCTCTTCGAAGCCACATGCCGTCGGAGAGGCCCAGAGACGTCCCCAGGTCTAGAGGGTGATGCGTTGTCAGTATGGTCTCCTGGGGAAACGTTCCCAGCTTCTGGGCACCCAGAAGGGCTCAGGGTAACTCAGGTCTGGACGGTGTAGGGGAGCGTCCAGGGAGGGCAGCTGAACACCCTCTGGTGGGCTGCTACTGCCATCCTCGGTGGAATTTCTTCTTCCTCCGAAAACCACCGTTGGGCATTTCAGGCCTCTCCGCGGACAGGATCCAGTCCCCCACCCCCGCCCCCATTTTCCAGGCTCATCTTATCACTGATGGTAATCACACCAACTACACAATATCTCTGGCTGACTGGTGATCCAGGGCACGCAGCCCAGCCAAACTGACCATCACAGGCTGCGAGAACAGGGAACAACGGCTTGACACGCAACCTGAAACCAGAGAAACGTGCGTTTAGGAAAACCTGTCTGCCACACCAGCTTTCTTCCAGGCTCAGGCTTTGGGATTGGTTTTTCAATGATTACTGTTACTTAAAAAAAAAAGCATTTTGTTCATTTTATTTATTTAATTTTAGAGAGAGGGGAAGGGAGGGAGAAAGAGAGGGAGAGAAATATCCATGCACAAGAGATACATTGATTGCCTCCCTCGTGTGCCCCCACTGGGGACCTGGCCCGCGACCCAGGCATGTGCCCTGACTGGGAATCGAACTGGCGACCATTTGGTTCACAGTCTGGCATTCTATCCACTGAGCCACACCATACAGGCCATTACTGGTACTTTTTAAAGTTTTTGAATTTAGCCCTGGCTGGGTGGCTCAGTTGCTTAGAGCATTACCCCGTACACCAAAATGTTATGTGTTCGGTCCCTGATCAGGGTACATAACTGGGTTATGGGTTCGGTCCCTGGTCAGGGCAATGCGAGAGACAACCGATTGATGTTTCCCTCTCACATCAATGTCTCTCTCTCTCTCTCTCATTCTCTCCCTTCATTATTTAAAATCGGTGAATATATCCTCGGGTGAGGATTAAAAACCAGAGTTTGAGTTAAAATATTCCATAACTACAAAAAACACACAGTAGGATGAATTTTCACAAATGACGCCCCCTATAACCAGCACCAGAAAACCCCCTTGAAACCCCCATTCCCCATCGCTCCCTCCCACCGGAGGCCTCCGATCCGCATTGCCTGCTTTGGGACTCTCGAGTCTGGCTTTTCTCCCTCACCGCCACGTCGGTGAGCTTCGGCCACGTGGCTGTGTGTGGCTGTGGTTTGCTCTTTCCCAGTGGCATGTGGGAACACACCACCATGGCTGTCTCCGTTCTCCCGCGGGGAGACTTCTGGCTGTGTGTGGCCTGAGGTTCATGACGAAGGCAGTGGCTTGAACAATCAGGTACACGACTCGGGGGAGCATCACACATGTGCTGTTGAACGCACCTGGGAGAGAAGTGGCTGTGTCGTGGGGGCGCCTTGTCGGTAGACAGCTGCTAAAAGGTTTTCCAAAGCGGTTGTGCCCCCACGGCCCTCCCCAGGCTGTTCCCATCACTGCACTCCTCCCCGGTGGCTAGTGGAGAATGTCTGTCTGCTGGCGCCCTGCTGGACCGTGTATGGGGCTATGGTAGGCTGTTACGGTTTTATTTCCCATTCTCTTATTGGTGAATGCGTCTGTGCATTTGTTTATTAGCTGTGACGTCAGCTGTCCATTTCCCAATTCTCTTTACCGTGTGGTTTTGGAGGTATTCTCTATATATTCCAGATGCAGGCATTTGTCATAAATGTATGTCGCAAATATCTTTTCCCATCCTAGGGTAACCTTTTTTTCTCTCTTAGTGAACAGAAGTCTTCAATCTTATATAGCCTAAATATCAATCATTTCCTTTATGGTTAGCTTTATTTTTTAATATTTTATTTATTTATTATTTTTTAGAGAGAGGGGAAGGGAGGGAGAAAGAAAGGGAAAGAAACAGCAATGTGTGGTTGCCTCTCACATGCCCCCTACTGGGGACCCTGCCCGAAACCCAGGCATGTGCCCTGACTGGGAATCGAACTGGAGACCCCTTGGTTCGCAGGCCGCTGGTCAGTGCACTGAGCCACACCAGCCAGGGCTGATTGGCATTCTTTGCATCCTCTTTAAGACGTTTTGCATAACCCAAAGCAATGAAGGTGGCCCTTTATATTTTCTTCTAGAAGCTTTATCATTTTACCTTTTCCCTTGGTTGGTTCTCAGCCCACTGGGAATTGAGTTTTGTATGCGGTGTGCGGAATGGGCTCAAAATTCACGTATGTTCATGTGGACATCCCATGGACCCCACACCATTATAAAGACGTGTTATTGTCATTGTTGTGAGTCTGTGAACTCTTACTTTTTTTCTCTTATTTCAACAGTTGTGAGCCTTCGTTTACTTAAAACTGAAGGACCATGAGTGTGTGGGGTTGACAGGCAGGGCTGGGCTGCTGCTCATGGAGACAGGCTGTGTGCTGAGCCATGACCAGACACTCACCTTCCTGCTAAAAGCTCACCCTGGCCCTGGTCGGGTAGCTCAGTTGGTTGGAGCATCGTTCCTGCACCAAAAGATTGCGGGTTCGATCCCTAGTCAGGACACATACCTAGGTTGCAAGTTCCATCCCCCGTCAGGACATGTACAGGAGGCAACTGATCGATGTCTCTCTCTCTCTCTCTCTCTCTCTCCCTTCCTCTCTCTTTAAAGTTAATAAACCTATCCTGGACGTGAGGATTTTTTTTGAAAAGCTACCCCTGACTGTTGCTGCTATCATGCCCATTCTGCAGGGGAGGGACTGCAGCTCAGAGGCCTGGGGACTTGCCCAGAGGGACTAAAACCTAGACAGGTCCAGCTTCAAGGTTGTTTTGAACGAGAATGGTGATAATGCTGATGAGCCTGTGCTTTTGCGGGAGACCATACAGTTTCTAGAGCACTGTGCAGCCACACAGGGGCTTGTGACTCCGCCCGCCGCTCCTGCCTGGCTCCAGCTACAGGGCAGGAGCCCCGAGCCCGGAGGAGGAACGTACCCTGACAGACTGGCGGACACTAAGACACTCCTGAGGCTTCCTGGAGGAGGTGCCGACGGGGCTGGAGGGAGGAATCTCCCTGGGACTCGCCTAGGCCCGAGGCGCTGTGGAAAGGGCAGCGGTCTGCCTCCTTGACTTCCTCCTCCCCCACAGAAAAACCCCACAGCGGGACAGGAAAGCCCAGCCTTGGGTCACGGGGAGATAATTGGTATTTAATCTGACAGTCTCACCCGTTTGGAGAGAGTGGAGCAGCAGGGGAATCTGCCAGAGCTGCAGCCAGATGCCTGGGTAATTTGGTTAGGGCCCAAGCTGTGTGGGCAGACTGCCTGCCAGGTGTCCTGCGGGAGCCGAGGGCAGAGGCCACAGGCTGCCGAACCGCAGGCCCGCACCGCTGATGGGGTCGCCCCCATCCGCCTCCCTGGTGTCCAGCGCTTCACCCGGAGCTTGGGAGGGAAGTACAAGTGTTCTTCCTAGTTTGCAGATGAGGACACTGAGACTCTGAGTGGCCCACGGCCTCCTGGACAATGAGCAGCTGAGCGATACTAAAAGCCCAGGCATGGCCGAAAGGGGAGGGTCGTGAGGCGTGGGGTAGGGAGTTGCCATGGCTTCCTGCCCCTTCGTCCTGCTGCCCTGGGGCCTAGAAGGAAGGAGGGCCCTGGCATTTGGGCCCCTGCCCCCCAGGGCAGACTCAGGGACAGCTTCAGGTTGAGGAGCCAGCCTCTCAATCCTGTCTGAGAGTAGGAGATGCTTGTCGCCCCCACCCACGGTGAGATGCTGATTCCAGGGGCGATTTGAAGGCCTCTCTTGATTCCAGTCCTCCTTTTCTGCAGAGCCTGTGAAGTTGATTAGCAGACCGTTTCTACCTCCTGATTGCTTTTTACTTCAAATGCCAGGTCAAAGTGGTGTGGCCCGCGGGAGTCAGAGAGTCAGATAAGACTGTGGGAGGTATCCACTCCGAGGGAGGAGACTGGTCCAGGAATTTCCTCATGTGAAACGTTGGTCACGGGGGTCCTGGCTCAGTCCGGCCAGGTCTGGGCCCAACCACACCACCCAGGGCTAAGGAGAAGGGCTGGGTGCTTGGCTCGTCACGGAGCCCTGGGCTCCTGGCACTGGGCCGGCTGCAGCCAGCGCTTTATTCCTCCCAGCCGAGTAGAATCAGTCCTCCTGCCTGCCTGGGAGGCCGTGTGCAGGCAAAGCGCCCTGGTCGCCCTGCTCCCTCCCCCTGCGTGTTCCTAGTTTCGCCTCCTGGAGACTCATCTGTTTGGTGCTCAGAAGGCCTTGGAGCCAAGCCAGCCCCCTTGGGTGCTCAGTGGCGGGGAGCCATAAATAAATGGCAGGAACCGGAGCTCTGGCTAATGGGAGAGAACCCGCGGGATCATAGCTCAGAGCGATGATGGACCTACTCTCCAGGCACCAGGCTGCGGCCACGGTCATCAGCCGGCCACGGTCATCAGCCGGCCACGGTCATCAGCCGGCCACGGGCCTGCGCCCTCGGGCCGGGCACTCGGGATGCCCAGGAGAGGCCTAGCTGGCTCTGTGCCCAGCCTTTGACAGGGGCAGTCGGCACATGGGGATACCACCCAGCAAGACAGGGCATGCTGGGGACACACTCATCATCCCAGAAAGAGAGGAGGAGCCGACAGAGAAGGCAGCTAGAGAGTGCATGTGCAAGAACATGGTGCCCAGCCCGCTCACCACGGTGGGGGGGGGGGGGCTCTGAGATAACGATGCAGACACCCAGGCAGCCCCCATGTGCTTTACGAGATGACGCCATCTTAAAAGCAGCACCATGTGCCCAAGTGGGTGTGGCTCAGTTGGTTGGGTGCCTTCTTTCCTGAAAGGTGGGGGGTCACCAGTTTGGTCCCTGGTTGGGGCACCTGCTGGGGTTGCGGGTTCTGTCCTCGGTCCAGGCGTAAAATCCCGTTTGGGCACATATGGGAGGCAATCAGTCCATGCTTCTCTCTCACGTCACTGTTTCTGTTCTTCTTCTCTCCCTTTCTCTCTAAAAAGCAATGAAAAAATGTCCTTAGGGAGGGTAAAAAAAGCAGCCCTGTGCGGTCATACTCTATCTAAGGAAGTAGAAAGGAAGGAAGGAAGGAAGGAAAGAGAAAGGGAGGAAAGAAAGAAAGTAAGCAACCTGTGAGCCAGGAGCTTTCTGGCCGGGACCGCTGTGCAGCAACTATGATGCTTCTTTCTGCCTCGCAGAGGGGCAGGGCGTCTCCCGGGCACCCCCCCCCCACAGGCCAGGCTGGCGGTGCTGGGGGCCCCAGACCAAGCCCACCTCTCGCAGCAGCCCTCAGCCAAGCCGAGACTTCAGGGCGGGATTGGCAGGCCGCCTCCTCACACAGCCCTTCTGCAGGGCTGGCGGATTGCCCAATTCCATCTTCAAGAGGAGAAAGCTGAGCCCCAGAGTGGGCAAGGGACTTGGCCAATACCACACAGGATTGGTGGTGGGACTTGGACCCAGGTCCTAAGTTTGAAGACAGAGAGGCTGTAGGTGTGGGTGCAGGTGGGCCCGAGGACTGAGAGGTGATTCAAGGGTGCCCCTACCTGGCATGGGGGTGGTAAGGGCCAGCCACTGACCTCCAAGGCTGGGGAGGGTGGACAAGCCGCTCCGGGAGAGGGGGGCTGGGGGAGCAGCACAGGGGCCCCTGCGGGTCCCTGCCCCTGCCTGGGGCCAGCAGTGGGACCCCCACGGGAGCTGGCTGTGACCAGAAATCAGCGTGGCGAGTGCAGGGACCGCAGGAACTCACGGGAGGTGTCTGACTTCTGCAGTTTGCTGAAACATACCTCGGTTTAGATTATTCTATTCTGCTCAATATATGTGGGAACTCCTGTATTTGTAGGTTCATGACTCGCACCACTTCTGGAAAACTCTCAACCATTATCACTTCCTCGGCCACCTCTCCCTCCCCCCAGCCTCCCACTGCCTCCGGGGCCCCAGGTCAGACCCGCCCTGTGTCTCCGGGCCTCTCCCGGCCCCCTGGGCTGCCCTGGGGGCCGCTCCGTCCTCCCCCTCTAACAGCTCCTTCTTCGTGGTGTCTCATCTGCTGTTTAAGACCCTCTCCACTGAGAATTTTATTTAAAAAATTATATTTTTAATATCTACAAGTTCTATTCGCTTTCACTTTAAATCAACCTGGCCATTTTTGATGGTCTCTTGTTCCCTGCTCACTATTTTTATTCCATCCTTTCTGTTTCTAAACATTTGAAACTGGTTATTATTTTCTACTCCGTGTCTTGTCAACATAAGCACACCCAGACCTGCCGAGGATCTTTATAAGGGTTTATTCGAGACAAAGCTGACCGTTGCCGGGGAGCGAGATCGCAGATGCTCCTGGAGAAGAACTGTGCGCAGCTTCTTTCCCCCACTTGGAACCGAGGAGGGAAAGGGAGGAAGATTCCCGGGAGGCGGGAGGAGAGAAGCGGGGACCGGGTGACGAGAGCATCAAGGAGAGGAAGTGCTCTCGTGAGGGTGGCTGGGCTTACTGCAAAGGTGTGTTCACCTACATGCACAGAAAGCCTGGGCAGGGCCTGTAAGGCAGAGATGCGCTAAAGAAATTACACTCCTGGGCTGCGTACCCACAGCACCGGAATGTACAGTCAGATCGCCCTGTGAGGTTACTTTCTGTTAAATCCCCTTTCTGCCCACACAGTTCCTGGTGTGTTTTCTTTCCGCGGACGCTCGCTCAGAGTGGCTTACTTCTGAGTGTGCTGCAAATTCACACATTGTTGCCTATCATCTGGCAGGCCAGAGAGAAGGCCTAAACACACGGGCTTATTTGAGCCAAACCGAGGGTGTTGCCAGGAAGCAAGATCTTTGGAAAGGAGGTGGGAGAAGGTAAGGTGGGGATTGGACTGAAGGATATTTAAGATTACCTGCTCTCCTTTCTTTTTAACGATTTTATTTATTTGTTTTTAGAAAGAAGGGAAGGGAAGGAGAAAGAGAGGGAGAAACATCAGTTTGTTGCCTCTCACACGCCCCTGGCTGGGGACCTAGCCGGCAACCCAGGCATGTGCCCTGACTGGGAATCAAACTGGTGACCTTTTGGTGCTCAATCCACTGAGCCACAACAGCCAGGGCCACCTGCTGTCTTGAGGGTGTGGAGGCTAATTTCAAAGGTGTGCTAACCTGGGTGCAGAGACAATGCACAGCACTTGCTTAAGGCAAAGATAAACCTTTTACTGAGTAAGGTAGAGGCCTGGGGCGGGGCACCTGCCCTGTTAGGGATGCATGTTGTATTACACACCTTTTTTTGTCCGCATCACTGACCTGGGACTTTAGTGACCCTCCCTTAGGGATCTCAGCTTCATGTGGGGTTACCAGGCATAGTTTCCACTCCACACGGGCCCAAGGCTTCGTCTTCCCGGGAGGGAGACGTCATCCATGTCTGCCTTCAAAGTCAGCCCTTCCTTTTGGGCTCCCTTCTCTCAGCTCTGCTCTGCTGGGCTGCCCGCTGTCCAGTCCCTTCACAGCTGTGTGAGTTGTTCTCGGTGCCCCCCACCCCACCCCGCTCCCACACTCAGGCTCACTCTCCACTGTACCCCACGCTGCCTGGGCCTAACCCTAAACCCTAAGCCCTAACCCTGCTTCAGGCCTTGGTTTGTCCCCCAGTTGGAGGTGCACCCCGGGACAGACCGCGCTGCCCCGACTGATGGCCCCATGCCCTTTCTACACTGCAGGCCTCTGGCGGGGCCTGGTCCCCAGCAGGCCGGCGGCACAGCCTGCCCAGGGGATGCTTGGGGAGGGGCGGTGAGTGGACGGCACCTCCACTGGTGAGAATGTCCTGTGGCTGCCGTCCTGCCTGCAGCAGCCTCTAAGTGTCTGGTCGCTCTGAGGGAGCCCAGGACCGGCGGCCGCTGTGGTCCCGTGCTGTGTGGCCTGCTCAGCCCAGTGACAGTTTCTGTTTGGGGCTCATGGGCTCTCATGGGTGGCAACGGCCTGCAAGCATCGCCCCTAGCATGTCCAGCCCAGGCGGCCTCAGGGCCGAGCTGCAGCTCTCAGCTCCCGTCTCCCAGGACCCCAGGCTCTGAGCTCCTGAGCAAGTAGTCACAGACCTCGGCCTTGGCTCGGAGGCGAGACCGGCCTGAGGCCCCTGTGTGACTATGGGGGTGTGGGGTGCAGGGGCAGTCCTGGGGCCCCTCCCAAGGCCTCCTCTCCCCTCTCCGGCCCTGGTCCCTGTCTTCCCTCCTGACTCTTTCCCAGGTCTGTCTCTCTGCCCCCATCTCTGGTCCTTGCTCCGTGTCTCTTCATATCTCTGGTTCATCCTCTTTCTTTCTCTCCGCATCTCTGCCTCCTCACGCTCCCCGCCCCCCTCCTGGCTTCCCCGTCTCTCTCTGCAGGCCTTGCTAGCCAGCGGCCAGCTCCATCCAGGCTCCAGGGAGGCTCCCAGCCCCCACCATCCGCCTGCCCGCCCCAAGGGACATAGACGGCAATGTCATGCTCTTGGTTCAGCTG